>JACGTP010000021.1:1222654-1258106 GCA_023678845.1 Mischocyttarus mexicanus | reverse complement strand
ACTTTCAGTCTTAGCTATAAATATTTTTATATATTTTTTATTCTTCATAAATAGTCCACCATCATCATTATTATTATTTTGTTCTAGTATTGTGCATATTTAATATATTATAATACTGCAAACGTACACATAATCTAAAGTACGCGTACGCGACGTTATTTTAAACGCGAATGAGAATATTTAACAATTTTTTTGGGGTGGGGGAGGGGATGTTTATATTTAATTATGTACGTTTGTGTGTTTGTGTGTAATTTTTTTTCTTCTTTTTTTTCTTTTTTCTTAGAGACCAGCTCTGGAATATAGAATTCGTATATTTTTTTCTATTATTTTATACTTAACAATATAACGTAATGTAATAAATAAAAGGGTAGATACTATGATAATTTAATTTATACAGGATAGGGGGAACAAAAGTACGTAGATCATTTTAAAGATGAATGACTTGTTTTTGTTTTTGTTAAATATCCTGGTTAGCTAATTTTCATATTAAAACTACAAAGTTTTAAATGCAAGTCTCTCTATAAAGTCGATTTTCAATATTGTTGGAGAACTTTTTACCCATACTGTAGAATGTGTTATTACATAACTACGGTATTAGATTATATATGTGTATGTAAATCGACTCATTACGAACCTCGGATTCACTTCCTCTCGTTCGAAATACATATATATATATATAAGTAAATACAAATAATAAGATAAGTTCATTACATTCAATGTTTAATTAACCAGAGATACACTTGCATGTGTGTTTGTGTATGTGTGTGTGTGTGTTTATTTATGGAGTTTTTAATAAGAGAAGAGAGAATATATCTTTCGATTATTTGATTTTTTTTTAACCTTTTTCTTTTTTAATCTTCCTTGCTTTTATTACCTCTACCATAGTTTCAATTATTTTTTCTTGTTTATTAAGTCTTACAATTATCTATAACTTATGTTTTATTTTTTATAGTACGTTTGATTAATGTATTTTGTTGTTGTTTTAATTTAGGAATATTTTTGATTATCCTTATTTTTGAGTTATCCCTGGAAAACGTCGATCGATCCGTTTTCTCTACATATACACGTACATATTTCGTTTAAACGATATATACATACACACGCACATACACACACACAAATATACACGCACGAGCCTAACGATTATGTAAACACATTTGGTCTTTCGTTAACGTAACACCCACGCGTACACGAAATAGCCTACATCGACGTGCCTTAATAGAGAATCGATTTTAAGCTCCTTTTTAATGATTGAAAAGCCAGACGACAGCCCTGGGGAATTAATAGATTTATTTTTGTTTTGTTCGATCGAGCATTCCTATCGTAATTGAACGTGTTTCTCAACAAACACCGATTAAAAGGTTTTATTTATTAAATCTAGATTAAACACACCGTGACATTAAAACTTTGCCTAAATTCTTAAGAATTCTTTGAATTTCACGAAACACAACAAGAATCTTCCACCGAAAATACAATTATGTTTGAAAATAGTTATTAAGGCATAAAACAACATAATGTATGTGTTAATTTATGATATATTATTTAAAAGCTTAAATTATTTTGATTACTATGAAAAGTAGAGAAAATGTTACTTCTTTAAACGCTTGTAGTAATTTGTTCGATAACAGTAACGTCACGATAACGCCTAGGTCTCGTCCTGAAAGGATCCGGTTGATGCGGATGACTGAGACCTTCTGGTACACTCTTACTTGGCCTAAGTGGTGTATGAAATTGTGGTTGGTAATAATGTTCGGTAGTGTGTATGCTCTCGTTTTCCCTCTCGTGGATGTTATCCTCGACGTCGAGTGGTACGTGCAGGGATTGAGATTTAGGTAACCTTGGTCTTGGTGGTGGTGGACAGGCACATGGCAGTGGTACAGCACCAAGACTGGATAAACGTGGCCCGGGTAAAACTGGTGATGTCGGTTGTCGACCCCAACCAACCAAGAAGAGCAATGCGGCGCCGCACAAGGAACTCAACGTGCACGCATAGTAGCCTACCCTTGGGCTGCTAGCATTCATGTAACCTACGTGATAACGCAAATTTAGTAGACCCAACGAGACGGTACTTAACCTCCTGCGATACTTCTTCTTACATCTTAAGTTTTACTCGTTAAGAACTTCTCTTTCTCTCTCTCTTTTCTTTTTTTTCTGTTAACATTAACAACCAACCACTTTGTCACAGGTGTTGAACATTTCTTCTATCTACATCTCTCACTTGGCAAACTTAACAACTAAATTCTTCCCTTCCTCTTATAGTTTTAGAATTTTTATTACAAGCTAACAAGATTGATTAAAATATTTAATATTTCGATTAGATAATTGAATCGTTCATTCCCATATATAATAATTTAGATTTTCTTTACTATTCGACATAGTTCTTTTTACAATGATTATTGTCTTAAATCGTGTTAACATTTACTTACCAGTAAGAGGAACTCCTAGTAGGATGGGTAAAGCTTCAGCTGCTTGAACGAGAGCCCAAGATCTCGCGAAATGTCTTGCCCTTACTCTTTCAAGGGCCAACATCTTGAGGGAGTAAAGGGCACCACCCAGAGAAGCTCCATAAAGGCCTGATGCCAACACCAATCCGTGATAACCTTGCACACTACCAAGCGCCACCTGAGCTACGGCTTCAAACAAATATACAACCTAAATCGTGATCGTTTTCATCTATCATTTATATCTGTTATTTTAATTATTTAATCATTTATTTATTTCTTTTCTAAATTCTTGAATTGTATAAAAATTGTTTAACATCGTTGACACGTTTTTTTTTTATCGTATACATTAATTTTATTAGAACAGTTTAAGCTTCAATCGATGAACATAAATATTCGAACTGTCGATACGAGTCAATATTTTCTCCATATTTTATTTTGTTTTATTTTATCAAACGAACGAACGAATGAACGAACGAATAAACAAACAAACATTGCTGCATTATTTCTTGGAATTTTGTTTTAAAAATTACTAGCAATTGTGTTTTATGGAAAGGAACACAAACGATAGATTATTAATTATCTTTATTAAATATTTAGTTTTATTTATAATGCATTTACGAATATGCATGTCAACGATGTCACGAGTTATTTTAAATAAATGTTTTTCTTATTTCTTTTTTTTTTAATAACATCATGTTCGTTAATCATGTTAATTAATCGAGTCTCGTATATCTTATCTTATTTTAATTATTCTCTTCTCTAAGAAATGCATTCTTTTTCGTATCTTATCTGTTTATCTTTCTTTTTATTTTTTTATTTCCCCACCTACCAGTTTTTTTAATCATCCTCACGGTTTGAAATATATTACAAGTTTTTATATTTTTCTTGTCGACGTCGGGGTTCTTAACATTCTTTCTTATTCGCAACATCAACATTCGTTAACTTGTACTTTCTCTGACACTTGCCTGTTGAATATTTTAAAAGGAACTCTCTGATATTATCCTACCAGTTGATTTAATACAGAGTGGTCCACAAGTTTTGAGATGGTTCTAAAAGTTTCTAAGTTAGATTATTTTCATAAATGGATACCCAAATTTTTCAATATTATCATTTGTACGATATATTATTATAACAATGAAATAAACTGTTCTAAATAAATTGAAAAATGGAGAAATAGATTTTGATTGATAAAAAGAAAACCAACACAAATCTTTTGAATCATTCTGTAGAATAATTTAATCCATCTTTTCTTTTTTTTTTTTTTGTAGATAATAGATTTGCAAGATCGATCATTCATCTTAAAATAAGAAAGAAAGAGAGAGAGAGAGAGAGAGGTACTTTGGTGTAAGATCATAGTCAAAATCATTTGTTAAAATAAATAGGAACACACCTACTACGAGTATAGTTCTTTTGCTATTAAGGACTTGTCTAAGGAAGAAAATTGCAAATTCTTTTTCCCCTTGGATAGTTTATCTTCTGCAAGTGAATACACTGGCTTGGTGTCGGGAGCAAACTCGATCCTGCGGAGCAAGGATAAGCCGGTTTTTGGGTTGAAACTCCTTGGCCCGTATATTTAGCTCTCACTTGTCAAGTTTCTTTTACTCGCGAAAAAGAAGAATTCTTTATTTACACCCTCTAACTGTTAGATAAATAAATGTTGTATTCCTTCTAACGTTTTCTTAAAATATATATATATAAAAATAAAAATAAATAAATATATATATATTTTTAAATTATTACACATTACACATAATTGTGTAAAATATTATACACGTCCAGTTGTTATTATTATACAATATTATATGTTTCTATCAAGTTTGCTTATAATCATTTTCTTACTCTTAATCTCATAATCAAATTATCTCTTTTTCATTTTTATAATATTTTCCTTGAATAATAATTTATTCTCTAATTAGTAAATATGCAAAAAAAAAATCTGTACTTAATCGTGCAAATTATATTACAATCCTAACGTATTAAACGTGTGCTAATGGAAACGACAGAAACAAACATTAGAAAAAGAAAATAATCAAAGGAATGATGGAAAGTTAAACAGTTTCTTTCTAAAGAGAAATGTTTCTTTTCTAAAAAAAAAAAAGACAAGCAAAAAATAAATTTCTATTAGTCGAGACGACGACGGACACGATGATGGCTATCATGTAACTAACCCATACCATTAAAAAGTTCCTCGGTGTCGTGTCTTTAACCACGGTGGTCCCTTCAATTGAACAGAGGAAGAGTGTAGAACTGAGGAACCATCCCTTTATCTATCTCTCTCTCACACACATACACACACTTTTTCTTTCTCACTTCCTTCAGCTTCTTATCCTTTTGAAGTCGACCGGGCTCTTTTCCCGGTTGCGTTACTCACACATATACTAATACATATACTCTCTCTCTCTCTCTTTTTTGCCATTCTCCAACGAGGTTTCACCCTCAGCTACAGTTTCTCCGCATAAAAGTATTTTCCATTCTGGTTTTTCCCATCCCTCCTATCCTCTCTGCTTCCTCCCACGCCTACACCTTTCTCCTCTTATTCGTGTGTCCGCAGAACGATACCTATAGGTGAATATTACAGGAGAGAAAGAGAAAGAGAGAGAGAGAAAGAGAGAGGGAGGATACAATCGTTAAAAAGTGGTTGGGTTCGTACAGAAAGGGACATTTAAAACCTTGTGGTCTGTGAAAACCCACAACCAGGGTGTTTCTAGAACACATTGTTAAATATTTTATAATTGTATATGTTAGTTTTAATTCAATGAAATTTCATTCTGGTTATATTTATCTGTACAATTTAACATTGTATAGATTTATTTAATTTTTTTTCAAAGATACTATAAATTTTAATTTAATTTTGGGTATATATACTATAATTTTGTTTAAATATTATATATACTATAATTTTCATATTTTATTCATATTAGTTGTGTAGATAAAACTATAAGTTGAAAATTGTATTATAAGAGGAGAATTTAAAATAGAGAATTGTTATTATAATTTTCAATTATAATAACAAGAGAAACAGAGGGCGAATGATTATGTTAATACAACAAATTTGTATTCTACTTTTAATTTAATTATTTTTCTTTTCCTTTTTTTTTTTTCTCCTCTATTTAATTTTTAACATTCAAAAGGGTCCGGTTAAAAGAATTTCATTATCGTGATTACCTTGAAACGTTTAAACTTTGATTAACCTTTTTTTTTTCTTCTTCTTCTTTCTTTTTTTTGACTTAAACGTTAACTCGCGTGAAAACTAGTCAGTTGCCGGGAGCAGATTTTTTTTCCTTTCCTTTTTTTCTTTTTTTTTTACAGTTAGTTTAAGTGTCCACCTACCAAAAAGTGTACATCGAGTTTGAACTCTTTCTCTTCTAGCTTTGCTATATATAACAGAAAAGTGCTTTACCTATTGATCTTTTTTTTTTCCTCTACTTGAAAAGTCAATTAAAACCTTCGTTCTTTTAACAGATTTTTACTTTTAGTATCCTTCCTTGAAAATACACTATCCTTCTTTTCTATCTTTGATACAAACGATATCCTTACTCGAGTATCTACGTTTTAATCGTCTATCGAAAACTTTTCATACCTTTTTCATCTTGGAAAGAAAAAAAATAAATAAAACAAATGAAAGATATATTTTCTGTTTTCTAAGAAGATATTTTTTCAATCGTTTAGAAATTTATGGGGTTTAAAATACTAGAAGATGTATCTATGGTATATGAATCTTCCTTTCAATTTTCTCTTTTTAATAAAACTTACTCTCTCTCTCTCTCTTCATTTTCAAATTGTTTGGTCACTTTGATTAACTTTGTACTCTAATTTAAATCATTGCAATAATGCAACTCAAATGGACTAGGAAAAAACCACGAACGATAACCAAATTATAAAAAGGAAATTTTAAAATAACAATATAAATTATTTCATTCCATTTCTTCACTTTTTGTTTAATAAAAGTTAATCAATTTGTGCAGTGAACTGTTTAATCACACAAAAAGTTCAAAATATGTAACCAATTAAATAAACATCATCACGTTCAAAGTATAATTCATATTTTAAAATCTATCTAACACACATTATTCCACGATCGATATATATATGTTCATGTTACATTTACTACTATCCCCATATACGAGTTTTCTGCCATATTTTTCGAAACACTCCAAAGTTCTTCATCTCTCTTCCTTTCATTTTTTTTCCACAGGAAAAAGAAAAAAAAAACAGGGTCGAAAGGGGAGTTGGGTGATGTGGTGATGGTGGTGGTAGTGGGTTTTAGCAAATCGGGTAGCTACGGTAGAATTGAAGGGAAAAAAAATATCTGTGTTGCGTTTCTCGTAAGGGTTCACGATTTCAACGTTCAGTGATTCACATACGATTCATAGGGATAGGAAAAGTGGCTTAAACATGTAACAGTGTATGTTCTTCTTCTCTGTGTATACTGACCAACTCCTAGAAGTGCTGCTTGGCAGAGATATTGCCTGGACACCAAGCACTGAGCAGATGGTCTAGCTGTAACTACCCCCCCATGCCGCACACCCCAATGCTGCTGCCAAACCCAAACAGGTCTGCAGTAATACCAACGAACTTGCTTCCAGACCGTCTTGATATCCTTGCAATGCCTGAAAGTGAAGTTTCTCATTAAGCATCCTTCTGCATCTTACAAATTTCCTTTCTTCCCCCCCACACCCCACACCCCACACCCCATACCCCACACTCCTACCCCTCTCTCAAACTTCCTTTCACCTACCAACAAGCCCTCTTCGTTCTTTTTATCTTTCTTCCACTCTTTAAATTCCCTGGAACCGATCTCGCGTCGAGACAATTTCTTTTTTTTTTCTTTTTACCTCCACCCTCTCTCTGTCTCTTTCTCTCTCTCTCTCTTCGACAAAAATACAATAAAAAAAAGGGAAGGAAAAAATATGAATGAAAGAGAAAAGAAGTTTCGTTCTAGCGATGCAAATCTTATAATTAAGCTTCTCGTTAGCTAACGAGCCCCTTTTTCCCGATCTTCTTCTTCTTCTTCTTCTTCTTTCCTTTCCCTCCATCCCCCCTTTTTTTAGTTCTTATTGTCGGATAAAAGAAATTGCGTGGAGAATCGGATTTAACACTCGACTAGAACATCCTAACGAGATTATTGTTAAAACTTACGAGAATTCATTTACTTCTTCTCGAGATTATTATTTCCATTTAATCGTGATTTATAATTGATTATTATTACTTCTACTTAATTTTCTTTCGATTATCATTCCACTTTAGATTTCTAACTGTTTAAAATTCTCTACACAACTGTTTTAATATAATTTTGTTGTTTCTTTTCACGTCATCATAAATTTTCTGACAATGTATTTATATTATTTACAAAGTTTCTATTTTTTTCTTTAAAAGTATAAAATTGACTTACAATGTAAAAGGCTGGAGTGTAAAGTCCAAAACCAGCTGCACCAGCTGCCAACATCAACATCCTAACTGGCCTACTTCCTAATGGGCTTAGATCGACCAATGGTTGAATTGGTACTTTGGTTGCTGATTTCTTTTCTTTCACTTTGGTACGTTGATTTTTGAGATGTAATATGGCTCTACGTTGTGGGTGGTAAAGAGATGCACTTCTATAAATCAAACCAAGGAAAAAGGCCAAGAATAGTGCTCCTGTAACTGCCTGCAACCCTAATCTCCAGCCTAGCTTTCTGAAAATAATCAATTAAGTTATCATTAATCCATGTTTTTTGTTTTATACCCCTCATTATCTAAATAATTATTTCCAACAAGTTTCTTTATTCTTGTCTTACAATAATTTCTCGAACTGTTCTAATTGTTATTTAATTAAATATTTGTTTGTTCTTTTTTTATAATGTCAATGTCTTTCGATGAATTATCAGATGTTCCTTTCTTCTTTTTGATCTTTAATTTCATTTTCTTTTGAATTATTATTATTTTCCAAGAAGGAAGGTTATTCATAAGGCAAGATAGAAAATGGTAAAATAAAGGTGACGAATAGAAAAGGGATGGAATGAAATAGGGAGAAAGGAAATGTGTGTGTGTGTGTGTGTGTGTGTGTGTGTGTGTGTGTGTGTGTGTATGTATGTATTTGTTAGATTATAATACATTGTCATGGTACTAACGTAGTACTTTTGCTCGTAAAATTTCTAAAAATTTCTTACTAGAGACAAAAGAAAGACCTTGAATAATCCCTTAACGCTTTTGTCTTACAATGGTAAAGCAGCTTTGAAACTTTATATACGATAGTTACGGAATAGTTCGCGCGTATACCGGAAACAGAAAAAATCTTATTCCCACTCCTCTTTTTTTTCTTTTTTCTCTCTCTCTCTCTCTCTCTTTTCATTTTACCTTTTTTTTTTTTCTGCAACCATCGTCCTTTGTCAGTTTAACAACGATTTTATGACGTGGAGAATAAATGCGAGGATAGAAAAAACGTGAATAATTCATGTTAATAGTTGGAGCGTACGATTATTATTAATAATAAAGTTTCTACTTTGAGGAGAATAATTATGTCAATTTGAAAAGCTTTTGGGTATTAAATAAAAGAAGGGAAAGTATGTGTCGAGGATGAATAAAAAAAAAATCGAGTGATCGTGAAATATGAATTTCTGTTTTCCTTTTATTTTCTTTTATTTTATTTATATATATATATATATTTTTTCTCTTTAGATAACGAATCAAATACAAGGACGAATTTTCATGTTTTCACGTAGAATGAGATCTGCTCGATGGCTCTTCAACTACTTTCCGATATAAAAAAAAAACATTGAAAGGCGAAAAACTTTATGATAGTCAAGGACGAGACCTTTTCAGGGATTTTTAGCTTCAATTTCTCTCTCTTTCTCTCTTTCTACCTATCCTATCCTATCTCTTTTTTTAACTTATTCACTCATTCACTCTTTCACTGCAGTTACGCTAACACGAATAGAGATATAAAAAAATGCGTGGGAGTAAACCTATCTCCTGTATCACGTCTAGTTAAATTTACTATGTGAACTAGTGAGTGTTGAGCTTGATGCTGAGAGAATAGTAACAGTGTTAGTAGTAGGTAGTAGTAGTAGGTAGTAGTAGTAGTAGTGATCCCAGTAATAGTAGTGGGCGTAAAGAAGCGTACGGTCGAGTGATATATTTTACAAAAAGAAATAAAAAAGAAATAAAAAAAAAATGTAAAAAAAAATAGAAAGAAAAAAAGAAAGGAAGGGTAGGGGGAAATCATGAAGCGTGGGTGTTTCCTCGGCAACGACAAAGCGTGGGCGGGTAACTGCATTTTCATTCAAAGCTAGCCAGGTACACGTGTGCCACCCCTGGAAACGAACGATTCAACACACACACACATATACACTGAAAATAACACACAGAAAGGATAGTACATAGATATATATATATATATATGTTCAAACAACGATCGAAGCTTTCTAATCCCCTGGCCTAAATTTCTCCCACGTAATTTCACATTAATCTCTGTCGGGTAAAGTCCTGTAGTTCGTCGTTCCCCTAGTTGCCACTTTCTTTTTTCTCTATAACACTTCCCCCTTCTCCTCTCACTTCCTTATTTTCCTTCGCCATCTCATTTTCTTCCCATAATATACATTGCTTATCTCTAGTCGAGGATATCGTTGGAAAATTACCACCCTTTAACGCACCACCGTTCCTAGAAATCAGCTTAACTCGAGAACCTTTCCACACCGTAACCCTCGATTTCTCCTACGATTCACTACCCTACCTTGACACTTCTCTCCCTTTAATACTCACTCTCATTATTTTATTCCCTTATATTTAATCAACTGTTAGAGATGCTGTTCTTCGACTTGTCTTAATCCTCGCTTAAACATTTGTTCAACTTTCTATTTAATCCTATTTGTGTATAACCATTCACACACACATATATACATCATATACAAATACAGATATAAATATTAACAAATAAATACAAATGTGTACGTATTTAGATTTAGCTTTTAAAACGTTTGGAATTTTCGACGAAGCATAGAAGTAACGAAAAAAAAAAAAGAGAGAGAAAGGGAAAGAAGAGACCGTGAGTAATCCTATCTACCGTCCCTTCCCATCTCCCTTCCTCACCGTTCCCTTCTTTTCACCCTTTACAATCAATTTGATCGTAAATCGTGCGAATCGATCCGAAAAGATACCCATCTATCTCTCTCCCTTTCTCTTCCTTTATCTCCCTTTTCCTACTTGTTCATTATTATGTTCGTACTATCGATAATATAAATTAAAAAAATAACAAAATAATAATACCATATATGTGTTTTTCTAACGATCCTATTACGCGTCTATATTCGGATTTTTAGGAAGAAATTCAGGAAGGAGTTTCAGGATGGATAACTCATTTATCTCTTTCCTTTTTCTATTTTTTTCCTTTTTCCTGCTTGTTCTCTGTTGTGTTCGTACTATCGATGATATAAATTAAATAAAAAAGAAAAAAAATAATACACACACACACACGTTGTATTTTTCTAACGATCGTATTGCGCGTCCATTCGGATTTTTGGAAGAAATTCAGAAGCTTAATCTAGGTAACACAACCGCATTGCAGTAATACCGCGGGACGACACTGAATTTAACAGGAATATAGTATCACAAGAGAGATAGAGAGAGAGAGAGAGAGAGAAAAAGA
Organism: Mischocyttarus mexicanus; assembly: GCA_023678845.1. NCBI lineage: Eukaryota > Metazoa > Arthropoda > Insecta > Hymenoptera > Vespidae > Mischocyttarus > Mischocyttarus mexicanus. Next base: position 1,247,039 of record JACGTP010000021.1, on the reverse strand, counting down.
AAGAAGCAAAGAAAGAAAGAAAGATTATAATAAAAATCAAAGGTTCAAGTATCAACTCTTAACTGTGCTTTTTATACTACAAACAATAGAACACATTCTAATAGGGAAATTTAGTTATTCAATTAATGAAAAATAATAATATTATAGTTTTGATTCAACAATTCAATACAAATTTCAATTAAAAAATATCCTGCAATTATGACACTTATATTACTTTCTGCAATTCTTATTTTTATTCACTCATCTTTTCTCTCTCTCTCTCTTTCTCTGAAAATGAAAAATTATAGTTCATTTTTGAATTAAAACAATGTGATAGAGAATTCTACCTTAAATGATGACATGACATTTGTCATTTTTCTCGTACAATATAAGTTTCAACTTCTTTTTTATATTTTTTTTTTGAAACGTCTCCAGTTGTTCCTTTTGTCTTTTCTCGAGGGATTTGATATCGTGATACCCCCCTCACCCTTCCTCCTCATCATCCTCGTCCTCCTCCACCACCACCACCCAATTGTAAAGATTCACGAACGTTATACCAGTAATTACAGGGTTCTAATCTAGATTTTCTTCTTCCAAACGAGATATCATTGGCTTTAGTATGGCATCGACAAATGATGTTATTTTTGCTTTCCCTGGTGTCCTTTCCCAATTGATTCTACCTCTCTCTTTGTAGATAACAAACTTTTTATTTTTTTATTTTTATCTCTCTAGCTACCACCCTATATCTTTGTTTCTTCTACTTTTCTACCTTTCATGCTATCTCTTGAAATTAAAGAACGTGTGTTATAATCTTTATTCTATATTACGTCTTGTATTTTATATTAATGGGAGTTTAATCTTGTGAAATAAAATAAAAATAAAAAATAAAATAAAAATAACGCGAAAAGGATATTAATAAGAAATTTATTAATATTATATTATTTAATTAAATATTATATTATTTAGTTTTATGAAACTAAATATGTATGACGTATATGAAAATAAGTACAAAATAAATATGTATATATATATTGTCTTTATACGATTTGTTAAAACGATCAAAAATAGAGTCTCACAGAATGTTGAAAATTATTTGATATTGAATTTATATCTCTTGGTTCTTTTTTTTTTTTTATATTCATGTACCTTGAAAAGGTTACGATACATATATCGCTGACACGGTCGTGTGGAAATGTACAATAAAACGGAGACACGTAGAATGAGAGAAAAAGAGAGAGAGAGAGAGAGAGGAAAAGAGAATAGGAAGAATTGTTTTCTCTCTCTCTGCCTGTTATATCCATACTCCTATGTTCAGATTTAGGTGCATTTCAACGTTCGTACATTTGTTTCGAGTGTAGTTCGTTGCTCGCTTTGATGATTTTTGTTTCAAACAAGTAATTACTTTTGTCCCCCAGTATTTGGGAATGGAATTATTACGAATATATATACACACACATATGTCCCTAACTTATACAATGAATTCAATTTATTGGATAGATGGGGAGAGTGGAGGGTGTTTGACAATTGTATAACATTTTGTTTTATATTTTTTCCACAAATTTTTAAAAAGTCAATTCACATCACGTCTACTACTATCACTTTTTCAATCAAAATATTTTTAATAACTATTGGACGAAAAAAAAAATATAAAAAAAGCGTTGCAAACAAAGCTTTTATTACCACGGTCACCCACCTATCCCTTTTTATACCAATCTCCGATCTGTAGTTTTTTATTTTTTATTTTTTATTTTTTTCTAAATAGGTCACAGCATTTTCCTATTTTTTTTTTTAAATATGTCATAGATTGTTCTTTTTTTTTTTTTACAATGCACATACACGCGAAACAAGCAAAAAGAAAAAAAAATATTGTTTCACGAAATAATACTACTCGATAAAAATATAATATTTTAAATTGATATTGATTGTTCATGGTACCTACTGTTAACGATTTTATTGAATTTTTTAATAACGTCACTTATTCGATATCATTTAACGTGTCTGATAGGCAATTTCCGTGACGAAACTAGCCTAATGGGGTGTACTGGTAAATACTACGAGATCCCTCTCCCATCCTTTAGGATCCCTCTTCTATCTGTTTAGTATATACATATGCATATTGCACTTGCACATGCACATGCACTTGCATGTATATGTGCACGTGTGTATATAAGTGTGATATTACTCCTTAAGTAATTGATAGAATCGTTAGGATTCTAGTAATTATCGGGAAAATTTTTCAACTATCGTAAAACAATGAAAATTATTTCAAAATGAAGATTAATCGATGATGCGATGTAATTGGGGCAAAGTTATGCAGAAACTTGATAACTCTCGTAATTGCTAAACTAATTAGTTAATGGGTACTCATTATTTTATCTTGATTTTTTTGTGAAAAAAAGAATTTATCAATGCCTCTTCTTAGAAACAAAAAAGAAAATTTTAAAATATTATTTGGTTTGAAAAAATCAACCTATTCTGATTAATTTATATCTATTTTTGAAATCTTTTCACACACATACATAATTTGATCGGAAAATAAAATTTAGATAAAAATTTACGCATCTATTTGCAAAAATAATAATTTAATATAATTTTAATCGAACATATATAGAATAAGTAATAAAATAAAGTATTAAACATTTTGCTTGCTCGACTGGAAAAAGGGAGAAGAGTTCTCATTAATTGAATTTGATGATTCGTGCGAATAATTAAAAATAATATTTGCGTTGTGTAAAAGAAGAAAAAAAAAAGAAGAGATTTAGAAAGGAATCTAATTTTGTAAAATACCTAAGGGTGGTTGATGGTGGTTTTAAGATGACTCGTAACTCATCTTAATTGAATATTTTTATCGGACAGATTATCATAGTTGTTCGTTTAGAGAGAAGAGGAGATAGAGGGTGGGTGGGTTATAATATACGTAATAACTTACCCAACAGCTTCCTTGTAAAATACGCTGAAGAGGGCAATTCCTACCCCCGTGCCAGCTTGCACCACCATTTCAACGAACTCTCGTCGTCTTCTAAAATAATGGCCAAGCACCAAACTAGCGGTTTCTCTCACCAAACCGGCCCCTGTTCCTAGGACCAACCCGTAGCTGTTGTGTTGTAAAAAAAAACATACACATATGTAGTTATATCAAAAATATATTCAATAGATTAGATTTCTTATTAATATATATATAAATAAATTAATAATAATAATTTTTTAATCTAATTAAATAAAATTTAATATATGTATATATAATTAATTATTTATATAATTAAAATTTATTTATGCATATATAAAGGTATAGTAGATAGAATATAATTAAATTTCGCTAACTTTTATTAGATACAGATCTCTCGTGTGATGTTTATTTTAGCAACGATATTATTATAACTAATTTTCTTAATCCCTTTTGTATTACTGATCCATATATAGGTCATAGTTAAACTCAAAACGTATTCGTCACATTTTCGTGTAAAAGTAATATTTCGTAAGTTAATAATATACGTACCTCAAAAGAACTTGATGCATCTGTAGGGCAAAGGAAGTAAAAAGCGAAGCTAATGCCAATACAAGACCACCTATGACAGCGGTGAGCCTTGTACTTCCACGACGACACGCGCCAACGACCAATGGTGCAGAACCACGTGAAACTGCAGCACTTAATGCACCAGCCCAAGCTAAAACATTTATTTCATTTTTTGAGACAATCTCCTAATTTCTTGTTCTCTCACGGTTTTGTTCTAAAACGATAAGAAAATTGCGAAAATCTTTATACAAAAAAGATCTTAAATAACACGGTTTCACACAACACAGTATTTTTTAGGAAGATATTTAGTATGTTTTAGGAGAATTATCTGTATTTATACTGTGACACATCCTGCTACGTTTTTACTAGAAAGTTTATCCGTAAATGATACAAGTAAGAAATAAATTTAAACACCATTCCGGTAATTCAATAAAAAATAAATTAAATTTATAATTACAATGCTTCATATCCATATCCATATCCATTAACTGCACGTATCCTGTATATGTATATATCACTTTTCAGCATTACACACACTCGCTCACATATGCACCTCACTTGCATAGGAAGAATACACGCACACGCGACGCGAAATAAATCACATACTTAAATAATATCGATGTTACACCTTCCGACGCTCGAAGATAACTGACAAGATTAGTTACGAATACATAAGACATGTACCGAACATACACGAAGGTTAATATTAAATCTAATGACGAGATGACAATGTTCGGTTGTCGACACCAGCCGAGAAGTGACGAAGAGTACCGAACGTAAAAAAAAGATTGAACGCTCAATTAAGCCGGTAGTTAAGGAATATTTTTATATATGTATTTCATATATAACGAATTTCTTAGAATTCATCGAGAGATACACGGAACATAGACGATGTTGAGCTCGTTTGACTTGGACGTATCTTTCTTTCAATACATTCAATACATATGGGATTATTACTATGTTTTTTTACAGCTGACCTACTTCTATATTGCTGACCTATTTTTCTTACCAGTGACCTACTTTTGAACAGCTCTTTTCTATTTCTAATGATTGATTTTTATTTTTATTTCTTTATATTTAGATATTTAATAAGTATATATACGTATATATCGATTAAATTCGATTAAAAATTATTACAAAATAATTGTTTGATGTTTCTGAAATTTTTCATAAGACTAATTACATATAAAATAAAAATATATCGAAATTATTTTATAATTTAAATAACGTTAGAAAGAATTAAATGTTTAAACCAATGTATATGTGTTAGAACAATCTTAAATATAAGAAGGGTGTATAAGAGTAATAGACATATGCTAAATAATTGTTAAATTATTATAGAAAATTAGTATTATAATTGAAATGAAATAAGTATAAGTTCTACGTACCATTCCTCCTCGAAATCCACTGTTAGACTGGTTTGAAATAAGCTATTAAAGTTTTTTTTTTCGAAAGTTGTTTACATGTTTATCGAAGGGGATTAATTCTATTAATCTCGAATATTATCATCGTTACACATGCGCTACTCTTAGAAGATCTTATTCTAAGCGCATGTGCGTGCAAATACGTATTTAATTCTAATAGAAGATTTATTTGAAAAGAATGAAAGTTATTAAGACGTTCTTTAATTAATATTACAGGCTAGTACCGACATTCGATTCGTGGCATTTATCCAAATGCATACTAAATAAAAATATATTGAAATTATTTTATTACATGCGCATAGAATAAGATCCCTTAGAAGTGGTGTTAGTATAACGAGAATAAAATTTCAAATAAATAGAATTAATCCCCTCCGATAATCATGTAAACAACTTTCGAAAAAAAAACTTTAATAGCTTATTTCAAACCAGTCTAACAGTGGATTTCGAGGAGGAATGGTACGTAGAACTTATACTTATCTCATTTAAATTATAATACTAATTTTCTATAATAATTTAACAATTATTTAGCATATGTCTATTACTCTTATACACCCTTCTTATATTTAAGATTGTTCTAACACATATACATTTGTTTAAACATTTAATTCTTTCTAACGTTATTCAAATTATAAAATAATTTCGATATATTTTTATTTTATATATAATTAGTCTTATCAAAAATTTCAGAAACATCAAACAATTATTTTGTAATAATTTTTAATCGAATTTAATCGATATATACGTATATATACTTATTAATTATCTAAATATAAAGAAATAAAAATAAAAATCAATCATTAGAAATAGAAAAGAGCTGTTCAAAAGTAGGTCACTGGTAAGAAGAATAGGTCAACGATACAAAAGTAGGTCAGCTGTGCAAAACCATAGCAATAATCCCATACGTATTGAATGTATTAAGAGAAAGATAGACGAAGGTATACGGCCGAGTTAAACTTTCGGTGAATTCTAAGAAATTCGTTATATATGAAATACATATAGAAAAATATTCCTTAACTACCGGCTTAATTGAACATTCAATGTTTTGTTTACGTTCGCTTCTCTCCGTCGCTCCACGGGCGGTCTCGACAACCGAACATTGTCATCTCGTTGTTAGATTTAATATTGACCTTCGTGTATGTTCGGTATATGTCGTATGTTTTCGTAACTAATTTTCATATTAATTTTCAGTTATCTTCGAGCGTCGGAAGGTGTAACATCGATATTATTTAAGTATATGATTTATTTCGCGTCGCGTGTGCGTGTATTCTTCTTATGCAAGTGAAATGCATATGTGTGCGAGTGTGTGTAGTGCATATATGGATTACAGTGCAGTCATGGATATGGATATACAATATTGGATATAAGGATCAAAGGTACATCCAAAGTAAGCTGACTATAATTTTAAACATTTTTAACATTTGACTGCGACGTGGGTAGGTTTAGTGTTAAACATATATGAATAATTTTAAAAAACAAAATCTAATAGGTAATCGCAATGTTGGTAGAATTTTTTAACCGAACACTGGTATGATACGCATGCATAATTCACCTGAATAGCTTTCGTTACATTCCATAGAACTTGAATTGGTTTTAAAATACGATCTCGGTGTCAGATTTATTTCATAATGATGCATAATCAATTACATCTCGACAAGTGACAACGCTCTCTTCTTTTATTTATTTTTTAAACACTGAAGTATTTTTTCTTTTTTTTTTATACAAACGCGTCACAGCTTGCTGTCTAAACACACGTACATTTATTCTCGTTGATAATTGATCGTATATTCTCCTTTTCGTAAAATAAACAAGAAAAACAGAAAAAGATTTCAAGTATGGGGTAAAGTCATAGTTAGTGGTATCCATGAAGAGAATAGTAGTATAAAAAAAAAAAGAGTTGTATAGAAAAAAAATGAGAGATAGGAGGAAGTAGAAGGGAAAAAGGGAGAAAGAAAATCACGAAAGGAAAGCTCGAAGAATATGCGATCAGTGTTAGCAGCAGGTGGGAAGTGTATAGGTGGGATGGAAAAGGAAAGGTTGAGGGTTGAAGGGGGTGGCCGTGTAGGTTGTCCTTTGCTTTGAATAAACACGTAAAAGAGGTGTAAAACCAGAGGAGGGGACGGTTTTATCCGCGTCTTTTTCTTCTTAGGAATGGACTCACTCTAGAATGATTTTTTCAAGCTGTGTTGAAAGGTTGCTCGATAGGAGGAGAAGAAGAACCTTTTGGGTTTTCGCTCACTCGTTGGAGTAGAGCCCTTAATAAGCTTCGCGTACCTACCGGAGGGCGAGTACATAATACATGCGTATACGTGTCTCGTTTTTCTTTTTTTTTTCTTTCTTTCTTTCTTTCTTTTACAAAAAGGAGCTAAGAAAGGTTGAGGTGGGAATAGGAAAGAAAAAAACATTTAGTCACTGTAGAGGGTGGGAGAAAGATAGAAAATAGAAGAAGAAGAAATATAAAAATAAAGGTATAGGAATGAATATATTTTTCTCTTTTGATTAGTATAGAATTTTTGAAATTTGATGTATTTTTTTTCACGAAAAAGATCTAAAGTATGCTCACCAGGTTTCTAGAGAGAGAATTATAGAATTAGAGAATTAGAGAATTAGGGAGAAAGAGAGAGAGAGAGTGAATTAAAGGAAAGAAAGAGCACGTATTTCTGAGAGAAGATAATTTTTACATTATTCATACGGAAAAGGTAAAAGAAGGGAAAAGGATGACGCTATTTTACCTATCTGTCTTTCTCTTTCTCTCTTCTATTTTGTTTTTATTTCCTCAACCTTTCATCCTCTTTTTTTTCTTCCCACGTTCTTGACTTTTTGCCAAAGGAAGAAGATTCTCATGCAAAAATAAATAGAATAAAAATAGATATGTATATACATGTAAAGGATAATTTGAACCGTCCGATAGAAGTTTCTTTATCGATTTCTAATGATTTCAATTTGGTATATTTAAGATACAGGATGATAGAATTATTTTTCGATAAGTTAGATCAAAATACGTGATATCTGATTTTATTGAACTTTCATTTCATTTTTCCTCTTTCTTTCTATTCAATTTCTTCTGTTTTATTTTCTTAGATTAGGCAAGTTGATTGTGTTACTGTTTTCTAGATCAAAGGCATATTTATATTTTTTTTTTATTTTTAATATCTTTTATTATATATTTTATATCGAATCACACTTTTATCACTGTAACGTCTTTACATATACTTACAAATCGTGTTAATGTATCTTACTTTAGTAAAGATTACTTGATTATATATATTCCATTTTTCATAATAAAAAAAAAATAAAAGAAAGAAATATCGAGTTGAGATAGAGACGTTTTTAACGCTAATATGTTTGTTAATAAAAAAAATAATTAAAAAAAAATGCAACAGCGTGTCCAAATGGTTCAAAGATAAACAAAGATTAGATCTTTTTTTTGATATAGGTAGAAATCGATTTGTCATATGTTAGAAAAATGCTAGATTATGTTATTTGATCCAACAACGTTTTATTTAAATTCATACTTCTAGATTAAAAAATATATATTATTTTTATTATTTTTCTATTTTGTTTTAAGTAACAGATGGAACAAGAAATGAAGAAACAGAGAGAGAGAGAGAAAAATAGATAGAAAAATAAAAATAGAAATAGAATAAAAGGAAAAATATAAAGGAGAGATAAAAGATTATTAACCGTCAAAGTTTATTCATGAATAATTATCTTGTTAGAGAGAAAAAGTCGACGGGGGTTTATTACGGTCTACCGAACGAAGTCGAATTTTTAATCGGGCTTTAAGGCATAAAGGTTCGTTCAATTATGGCCGACGTGGCAAATAGAGAAAGAGAGAGAAAGAGAGAGAGAGAGGGATAGAGCTTGAGGAAAAAGTAGTATAGTAGTATAGTAATAGATGGTAGGTAGTTCTCGGTGCGTCGGTGATCTGAATGGAGCTCTGATTATCTCGAGTGACATAATGAGCGCTCGAGCGACTCGATTGCAGAGAAAGAGAGTGTCAGAGGGACTGAGAGAGGAGAACAAGTGAATAACAGTGAGAAAGAGAGAGAGAGAATGAGAGAATGAGAGAATGAGAATAGGGAATATATCGTAAAAAGGCATCGATTGGTGGCACAGAGTGGGATAACTTCGCTTCATGAAATCGTGGCATTCAGGGAGAGTGAGAGAGAAATAGACAGAATAGGAATGAAGAGTAAAGAGAGAGAGAGAGAGAGAGAAATCGTGGAATTCTGAGTGAGTGAGTGAGAGAGTATGAGAGAGAGGGAGGGTGGAAGATAGAAAATTCTGCCTGGTTTTCGAGTGAAATGTGGAGCAACAGCTTCTGTCAGAGAAATCGCCCCCAGGTCGGACGTCAAAATAAAAGATGGAAAAAAAAGGAAGAAGAAACCGGCGAATGGCCTAGGTTATCTTTTTCTTTCTTTCTTTCTTTCTTTTTCTCCATGACGTGGTGTGTGTGTGTTTGTTGAGTGTGTGTGTATGGCATTGGACGAAGGCCTACGGTTGTTGGGTTTCTTGCCAAACTATTGGACCAGGAGATCGTCTCGTCTCGTAATCTTACTCCCTCTTCCATCCCTTCTTTTCTTTTTTGTATTCTTTGTTTCATTTTTTTTTTCTGTACTTTTTATTAGAACTTTTTAAAAATCATATTTAACGAAAATTTACAACTCGAAGGGTTGTTGTTTCCTAAGTTGGTTTGTAGGTGGGTGAAAGGTGCTGAGTGTTTTTTTAACACTCACTCCTCTTATGGCATTTCTACAATCATATCAGATTTGTTTCTTTCGTTGTTTTCTTTTTTTGCACCGGTTGTGTACTTTTAACGCACCCTTCTGTAATTATGTTACATTTGTTAAAAACTTCCCTCGCATGATTTGGAAAGAGTTGACGATGTAACAGTTTCTCTCTCCTTTTTTTCTCTTTTTTTCTGAATCACGTTTCGAAAGTTTTCCTATGTTTCACGTTAAAACGTTTCCCAAACTTTTTTCTTCCTTTTTTCTATCTCTCTCTATTTCTCCCCTTTCACCTTTTCTTTCTTCATTTTCTTTCTCTCGAGCCAGTACATCGTAGTACGTTTTTTTTAAACGAATTTCTTTCTGTTTTGGTTTTTTATGGATGATTTTTGATAGAATATTTGTTTTAAGAAAAAATTGTTAAAGGTTTATTTAATTGTTCAGATATCATCTATCTCTTTCTTATCTCTCAATATTTTCATTTCAAAATTTGAGAAATAATGAATTAATTTATATTGAACTTAACCATACCTCGATATGGGTTTTTTAATCGTTAATATAATTTTTTTATAGAAATTAATATCTTTAACTTATGTTACATAATATTTATTCTTGATTACATTTTGATTTCTTATTTTTTATTGTAAAATACGTTGAATATAGTTCACTCACTGAGAGATTCCTTTTCATTGGCGTGTTGTTTGAAGAAGGGACGATCGATAAAAGTTAGTAAGATGAAAAGGAGAAGAGGGAAAGGGAAGGGGACAAAGGTGAAGGGAAAGAGGGTGAAAGGGTAAGATGAATATGCATTGTTCATCGCATCATGACTTAAGAGCACGACTCGAGAGAGGACTTTAGTCTCGATGTCTATGGGTGACTTCAACAGGTAACAACGACTAAGGGGAAACTATCGAACGCGAATAATTTAAAATTTTAAACCTCTGTTAACATTTTCAAATACCTTACCGTGATACTAAACATCTACTCTAATCTGTCATCCTGTTCAAATCTACAAAGTTATTTTATCTTATTTCTCGATTACCAAACATCAGTTCATCAAATTACAATTAATTATTATTATTAGTAATATAGTATACTTTTATTAATTGTAAAAAATAACAGTCATAGGTGAAACAAATATTTGTCTTAATTTATAAAATACACGTGTAGTCCAGAAATATTAGAAAATATTTTAATATTATAATTTGTACAATTTTTCTTTCACTTTTCTATATTGTCTTCTAGAATATTTTTCAATCAATCATATAGAAAATATTTTCCTTTCATTTTAAAAAGGATCTTTAATCCATTTGATAGTCAATATATTCTCACGATTTATATAAATAGGATTACTAATTAGAACAAAATTTCATTTTCATGATCGTTAATAAATATTTGAAGAAAAAATGGATATAAAAAGGATCGAAATAAAAAAGCTTTGATATTATTACTCATTTTGTTAAACTAGATGAGATTTGATGTTAAAGGAAAATAATGAAAGAAAAAAAATGGGGATTGGGGTGGAGAGAGAAAAGGGAGGTGGGTGGAAGTTGCGTGGGCGACTTTGAAAAATGCCTTTCCCATGTCTGCCTCGTACCATACATACATACATACATACATACATACATACATACATATATACATATATACATACATATATACATACATCAGCGTATATTAAATTTAATGGTAAACTTTTTTACGGTCCGTGAATATTCATCCGAGCAGGTTATATTCGTCCTGCAGAGGGTGGTACCCACACACACACACACACAAACACACACACACGCAAGAACACGTCGTCAGCAACCGTATCCTAGAAAGCTTTCGAACCGGAACGAGATTTACTACTTTGCAAGTTCTTCGTTAGCTTCTACTTTCGGATTACACTTTAGCCCTCTTTTGGGTTTTATTTTTGTTTTTTGTTTGGTTTCCTCTAAGCAATCTTTACTATCCCCGAACGATTAATCAAATTTTTATTGAAATTAACTATTACCTTTTATTTTTCGTTTTATATATTATGACTTATAGTAATTATTAAGTGTATGTTGGATAGTTGGATAACTCTGTTGCATCTGTTACTCATTGTAAAATGAATGTTAAATCAACTCGAGAGAAAGAGAGAGAGAGAGAGAGATGAGAGGTATTTTCTTGAAAATTAATTAAGAACTTTTAATTTAATATGCTGTGACTTATCCTTTTGTTTTCACGATAAAGTAATTGTCTCTCGAGAGGTATCTTACTATCACTTACTGTCTTTCATTATGGCTAATTATTGATTCATTATTTCAAGTTTAACGAAATTTTTTAGAAGAATTCTCTTAACAATGTAAATATTATATTCGGTAAAGAGTGAAACATTAAACGATATTATTAGTGCAAAGTTTGTCTCGTTAATTCGTTAATGTTCTTGAATAATTATCAATCATGTTATTATAACAAGAAGAAAAACGATGAATATTATTATTTGTTATTATTTTGATCTTAATTGAAGTCATCTTAGAAAATATTTTGAAGTTATTAACGAAAATGGATATCGAGAGAAGAGGTGGTTTTCACGGAGTAAAGGGATTAATCGAGTTATCGAAACAGTGGATAGGGATTTTCGTGCCAATGTGTAATCCTCCCAATGGGGGAGAAAATTAATTCGAGTCGACTTATCGAAGTCGAAACTAACGTTTCACCGGGATATAAGGATTTTCTTTTCTAAGGGAAGAGTCATTTTATGTTAAGGTGTGAAAAATCGAAAATAACGATGATGTTTTTCTTTTTCTTTTTTTTTCAAATAAACCGTGTCTTTTTCCATCTCAATTTTTTACTTTTTCTTCAAGAATAAATGTCAACTTAATTACAATTATTATTATTTATTCTACTTTCTTTTTTACCAACTTTTTTTTATAAAAAATAAAAATAATAAATTTTTTTTTAGATCGTCTTATTATTATTTTAAATTTATTAATAAGTTTGTGTCGAAGGTTATTATAGGAAGGATTCAAAGTTATAGGGTCGATGGATTACACTAATTTAACTCAAAGTCAACTAATTGTACGCATAAGATTGGAACGTAGATCATTTTCGCGACAGCAATAATTAAGCATCGATCCGAGAATGCAATTCTGGGAAAGGACTAAGATGTTCCTACTAAAGGGTAAATTCTCTCTCTCCCTCTCTCTCTCTCTTATATATATATATATATATTTCTGTCTCTGCCTATGTATCCTCTATGTTAGATATTACTCTGTCAGATGTAGTAGCCGAGATGATTTTCGTAATATATCGTTCCAACAGCGACGTTTCTCGTGAGACGCTTTCAAACAACAAGTTTCAAGCTTACCTAACGTTTCCCATTTCTTTCTTACAAACAATTGTTCCCAAGATTATTTTTATATAAACACATAAAAAAGTATCAGAAGACATATTTTCATCGAATTAGATATACACAAAAAAAAACCGTCTGGTAGAAATGGTATTAAGAATAAAAAACCAAAAAAAAAAGGATAAAAATTTGAACCAACATATATATACACACATAGATTAAATAACAATTCATTTTAACGGTATAGAAACGTAACGATGTACGCCAATTTGTACGTGCAATTAACTCGACATATCGAAAACCCTCGTGAATCCGAGCTACCATAATGATTCGTAGGTAGGATACAAATCGACGCTCGCGTTATGATAATTCGCACGTCGGTGGTGCTCGTTAGTAGATGAGTTAGAATCGATTATTTGCGTTTGCTGAAGTCATTATCGTCATTTCTATCTTTGTCTATCTCAGTCTATCTCAAAGTGTATTATCTTTCAACAAGATGGGGATGTGTTCTAGAAAGAGAGAGGGAGAGAAAGAGAGAGAGAGAGGGAGAGATAAAAGGGGATCAATTAACTACGATGAAAGTTTCGTTGTCGCGAAAACGTATTTCCGATGTAAACTTATCGAAAGTAGATTTAAGTTTTGTAACATCCTATAACCCATGTTTAAACTAATTCTAAGAATATACCTAAACACAAGACACAGTTGTTGTTGGCTGTTACGACAGATACAAATGTAAACTATCAAATTGTCACGTACAGGGTTGAACAATTATTTTCATTATCGTTATTATGTTCATTAGTTTTATTTAACAACATTCATTAACCCGTTCTCTGCATTAAATTCGTGTATTTGTTTCGAGTTTCTATTACTTTTGGTTCCAGAGATATTCCCATGCGAATGGGAGTTGTTACTATTAAAAATCTCGAGAGAAAATATTGTTTATTGATTTACATAATTGCGTTAAATAGTTACAGCTAAAAGTAATTTTCATAAAATAAGGTAAATTTATAATTTGTGTGAATTTGTTTATTTAAATTATTTATATAATAAATTGTTTATATTTATTGTTAACAATATACTTAAAAAATAGATAAAAGTCTGCCCTTTACAATGACTCTTTTTCCAAGCCTCTACGACTTTTAGTTCCAAAGATATTTATTTGTTAATTAATAATAGTTATTATTATATATATATATATATAGTTAAAAAGTAACTTTTTTTATTCATTTATTTGATATCATTAATCTGTCGCAATATGACTTTTTCTATAGTGAAATAAAGAGAATGTAATTTTTAAGACTTTACTTACATTAATTATTTATAACAAAATTGTTTAATTATTGTTAATACGTTTAAAAAATAGATAAAAATGTGCCCTTTAAAATGGTGTTTCATACAAGTCTGTAGGGCTTTCCGTTCGTAAGATATTGCCTTGGAAAGTTTCTCATTCATATTTTACTACGATCTGGTAATCGTAGTAATAGTAAGTTATATAGGTCAGTGAGTCGTTAACCTCTTTTGAATGAAATTATGTAGGTCAGTCGGTCGTTAATCCATTTTGAATGAAATTATGTAGGTCAGTGGGTGAACGTAAACATCTACTATTGAAATGGAAATATCTTTGAAACTAAAAATCGTACAAACTTGATAGATAGATCATTTTAAAGGGTAAAGTGTACACTATTTATTAAACTTATTGTTAATAATTAATTAACAATTTGTTATAAACAATTAATATAAATAAATTGTTATGAACTGAATTATTTTGTTTCTGGCAAAATAAACTTCAAATTTGGTTTTAATAATAATAGTACATACGTTAATTAAATAGTTAACTAACAAATGACTTAATATTTTTATTAAATAAACAATTTCTTACACAATAATAACGTGTAGCATTTAGATGGGAATATCTTTGGAACTAAAAGTCGTAGAGAGTTGAAACAAATATCATTTTAAAGGTTAAACTGTTCCCTATTTGTTCAACGTATTGTTAATAATTAATTAAAAAATTTGTTATAAATAATTTATGATAAAACCTTGAATTAAATGATACATAAGTTTCTAGATAATTTGAATACTTAGACTCGATGAAAAATACTTATCCGAGGTTGTATATATTTACGAGAATAATATAAATAATTTTAAAATGGTTGATAGAGTAAGAAAAATATTTCAACGAATACTTTAGTAGAGTTTCGAACGTTCTAACGATCCCTTTACTCGAATCTCTTCCAAGTATTTTTAAAGTATTTACTAAACTTGAATTTGATCAAAGAGTAAGAGAGACAGAGAGAGAGAGAGAGAGTAAAAGAAACAGAAGACTGTTCGATGAAGTATGAAGCGAGTATATTTCCCAAGTGGCACTTTTCAATCGTCTTCGATGCGAAAATCTAGGAAGTTTGCTAGAAAAGCCTCTTTGCTAACGGGTTTATTCGTCTAGAGAAATATTCAACAAGACAGAAAAATCAATTCGTCCGATTCACGGCGATGATTGAGATATTTTTTAATCAAACATTTTTACATCTACAAAAACACTTATTCGAAATATATAAAAAAAAAAAATTTAACATAACAAACGTATAACAAAATATTTATCAATGATTCATAAAGTATCTCTCTCGTATCTCGAAGATTCATTGACGGAGGATGAACAATTTAAAGATATAAAAAAGAAAATAATAATAATAATAAAGAAAAAAAGGAAGAAGTTAGAAGGAAAATGAGTCCAAGTATTTCTAGCAAACGTCGAAGAAATTCTATCGTCAAAAACCGTCAGATACGAAAGAACAAAGTCTTTGTTCTTGTTTCTTTCGAAGATGGTTAGTAGTAGTCGTAGTAGTAGTAGTAGTAGCCGTAATATTAATAATAGTAGTAGTAGTGGTAGTAGTAATGTTAACGTATACACACATGCACATAGATTTTCTTTTAAAGTAAAGCTGTATCTTTTACCGTCTATCTTATATCGTTCGTGCTTTTATTTCGCGAGAATATTTTGAAAGACATAGGGACCCTAGGCATTTCTGACTTCCTAGATTTTCTTGTCCCTTACTGTGTGTGTGTGTCGGTGTGTTTTTATTATCGATAAAAGCAGTCGTTCGGTAGACGTTCATCATCGATTTAAAAGAGAGATGAAAGAGAGAGAGAGAGAGAGAGAGAATAATGTCTTTTAAAGATTTCACGATAGAAACTTAAAAGAATATTTTTCTAATATTTCATATTTTCAATATTACTGACCCTTATATGGGTCACTAGTAATTAAACGAGTTAAAACCATTATCTCTACTGAAAATAAAATTTCACATTATTATTATTATTATTATTAATAATAAAAATCTTTCGTTGGATAGGTCGGTTATTTCCGCTCTCGTAACCTTTTTAAAAACAGCTTGAATGAGCAGTCCGATAACTGTCGTAGCAAAGAAATGATCGATCCATGCGTAGGTATACGCGTTTATAACGCATTACATAATTAACCTCGAGACCTTGGCCTTCTAATATTAGAAAATGATATGACATAACACGTGTCTTCTTCCCTGTCGTCATGGTAGTTAATTTTTCTTTCCTTTTATATTTATTTTATATTTTATTTTCTTTCTATCTTTATTATTTATCGTTTCATTTTTTCTCTCTCAAATACACACCCACACACACACATAGAATAAGTTTTCTAAGCAAATGATTATCCACGATTTACTCGTATTTTTATTCAAAATCCAACTTTGATGAACGAAGAAGAATCATAGTAACTTAAACCGAAACTAGGTCTATTCCTCTACAAGGGAATCCTCTGAAAATAAGGTTTTGCGGCCTGTTACGTGCTCTGCACCAAACTACCATAGTCGTCTACTGAATCACTGGCTTGCCAGTATATCAGAAATGAACAAAAAAATCCCTCCAAAGCTTCGGATTTTCTTACCTTACCATTTCTCATGCTTAACACACGTGGATATCGAACAACGCGTTAGGCATCGTCGAGCTTTAAGAAATCACATTGAAAACAAGATTTACGATAGTTTAGGATCATATCGTTGGATAATAAAAATTATTTCATAAAGAAATATAAATTCTTGTATCATTCGTTATTATTATTATTATTATTATTCAAATTATAAATAATTTCATTTATATTAAACGTTGATTAGGGAAGAAAGGAGATGACAATGAAAATCAATTTCACCGATACCGGATAATATAACGTAATACGATTAATTAGAATAATGATAAAGCTATATCCGATTTAGTTCATGATAAATGATTAAGCTTCCAACATATTTCGTAATGTCATATATGCGAATGCGAATCAGGGATACTGAAACGTTACTAACAATAAACAGACCCAGCAAATTATCTTCTCTCTCTCTCTCTTTCTGTATGTACGTGTGTATGTGTGTACGCGTATCTTTCATTGTTGAGAGAACGATATATTCAATGGACCAACTTTACATATAACGTCATTACTGTCTGCTATGCGAGCCCTGGTGTATTGTCTCGACTTACTTGCCCATACTTCGTGTACAATGATGCTGAGCAACCGCATTGTCACATTAGGCATGATGCAAAGGAACGTACTATATAGTCGAAAAGGGGACAGGTGGTAGAAGATGGGTTTGAGGAAGGGGAGAAGAATGCATATAGGAGAATTTGACCATATTTGACTATGTAATTGAATAATATAAATGAAGACACGAATATACTTTAAGTAAATTTATTTTGATTCAATATATCATTACTGAATTATGTTTAATTGAATATTATTTTTTATTTGTTTCTCTACACATTATGAAATTTATTTTCATTTATAGAATGAACATCCAGTTTGTTTCAATAAAAAAAAATATATTATAGAAATTTAAAAAAATAAGAAAAATCAGTTATGTATTCTTCGTCGTTCTGTCGTTGGGACTTTTACCTTATATATAAATCTAATGAAACGTCAAATGAATTTCAAGTTTTGTTAGAGAATGATGGAATAAATCTCTTATGCTAGAGTTCTTGCGGAAAAATAAGGTTAGATATTGTTTATATCTTTTTTCCTTTCCATTCTTGTGTTTCCCAAGAGTCCTCGGGGCAGTGGTGCAGCTTTGCTCGAGAAAAGTGATATATATATTTTTCTGTAGACGTTTAAACGAAAAGAATAAAGAAAGAGAGTTAGAGAGAGAGAGAGAGAGAGAGAGAGAGAGAGAGAGAGAGAGAGAGGAAAAACGTTAGGTTTTTAGGTCTGCTTGTCTTATTCCGGTAAACCTGAAGATCGTCACAGAAATATTCCTACGTGATCGCAATTTAAATTTAACTTTTTTTGATAAGTTAACTGAATCTCGAATGCACGTAGGATCAAAAAATATTTTATTCTTTTTAATGAAAAAAAAAAAAGTATGCAGACTTTGAGCATGAAGTTTTAAGGAAAAAGAAACAAAATTTACTACTATCATTTGAATAAATCCGTATCTTCTTCGAAGATGTAAACTTCTCTACGAGTGTACTATTGGTGGATGAAGAGAGTATGAGTGAGTGGCTGAGTGAGAGAGGAGTGAAGAGGAGAGAAGAGAGGAAGGGAGACTACTGCGGTCAATGCCGGTTGCATTCGTATATGTCATTAGATTGTGTATGGCGTAGTATACGTTGCTCTACATTCAGAGATTACCTAGGATGCGGTTGGTAGCATATATACATACATAGGTGTGTTCACTCGAACAGTAAATACTAGTCGATGATTCAGTCTCCCTTAGGGTACAACTCCGAGGACAGAATTCCTAACATTCTATTCTCTCTCTCTCTCTCTCTCTCTGTTTCTCTCTCCATGATCATCATATGTCTCCTTTAATTCAAATCATTCTTGCATAACGATTCATATTTTTATTTTCTATTCATTTGATAGTCCAGTATTTTGATTATTATTTTAATGTTTTGTTTAATAAATTGTAATAGACAACTTATATATGTGAGTTTTGTGAATAATAATTTATTTTGAGTGGTTGGTTTGAGTGGTGGATACAAATTTTGAATGGGTTGAGTCTAATGAAGATTAGTTCTTCCTAAATTACGAATCGAACTTTCTACTTCATCTTTCTATTTCTCTCTCTCTCTCTCTCTCTCTCTCTCTATATATATATATATATATATATATATATATATACATCTCTCGTTAGATCAAAACTTCGTACTTTGTAGTAGTAATTCCAGTGTCTATCTTTGATCAAAGCGAATAAATAATTAGACTTTAAGAAGAGAAAAGTTTGATGTATATTTTGTCAAAAGGAGGATTTAGAATAAAGGTAAAATAAGGTAGTTCGTGTAGTCGAAGATTAACGTAGAAAAAAAAAATATATATTGTGAATAAATGACGTATTAGAGTGGAGAGAAAATTTGTTAACTTGAGGAAAAAGTTTTTCACGGGGAATCCTTAAGGGAACGAGATTAAAGTGCGTTCGTAAATTTGTCGTCACCTTACTATATCGATATATAAGTATTTGCTATATTTCTTTGACATAACTCTAACCCCCCTTTCCTTCCTCCTCCTCTTCCTCATTTTATCACTCTCCCCAACACCTTCCTCTACCACCCTTTAACTTCCCCCTCAATTTATTTATATCTTTCGCTATCTGCCTATCGATCTATCGATCTGACTATTTTCACCGAGTTGGATTTTGTGGATTATCTAGGGGAATTTCCTAGTGGAAAATTAAACCCGTGTCTAAAGTGCGCACGAAATGGATCCTCGCGAACGGCTAGAAAATTCTTCTTCGTTCCCTCGAGGAAGAAAACGAATCGACGAGGACGAGAAAGAAGAAGAAGAAGAAGAAGAAGGTTTATATCTCTTTGTGTCTGTGTGTATGAGAGAGAGAATGAGAGAGAGAGAATGAGAGAGAGAGATGCTGCTGCTAGGTGCGCAACGGGATTTAGAAAATGTGTTTTTCCGATCCTCGATAATGGAAACTTATTTTCTTCAGCGTAGTTTCACTTCTTCAAGATATTCGGTAAGAAGTTCGACAACTTTTGCCGTATGCCTCTTTGTATCGCGTATGTTTGAAAGATAGTTTGGGTAAAATTGTTGAAAGATAAAGTAAAATGTGCCAAGAAGTAGGAAATATAATAGAATAGTAATCGTTTACGTTTATTGTAAGACACTAATCCGTGAATTAATTTTTATTTTCTTCGTTTATTTTGTATTTTTATTTTGAAAGTAAGACGACGACGAGGAGTTTCTTTCTTTTTTCTTCTCGAACAAAATCTCACAGATGGTATTGGTATTGGAAGATGAATTTAATTGGTACAACGTTTTAATTCGTATATTTGAAGAAAGTTTAATACATATTTGTTTAAACTGGTATATCGATTAGGGAAGTATCCATGGATTAATAAGTCTCGTTAAATTAGTAACTCGTGTCGCGCTTTACGATGCCAAGAGGATTACTCTTCTCCTCGAGGGATGGAATATTAATCAGTTGACTTGAGTTAGCATTGAATTTTGGATATACCGAAATTCAATCAGTAGTTAAACGATTTTACATAAGTAAGATGGGTAATCATTTAATTGGCATTTCATTGATATGCAATATTCATCAAAATACTGGTAATAATTGTTATTAAATATATCTTTCGATAAAGTTCAATATACAAGTTTTTTTAAATAAATCAAAACGTGTATGAAAAAAAAGTAATAATTGTATTATTGTTTAAAAATATTATTTGGAATTGAAATTAATTTTAGATTTGAGAAAAATGATTTTCCAATATTCGTCAACGACACTAGTAAATAACTCGATTTTTTTTTTCAAATAAATTAAAACACGTTTAACACAATTTCCGGATTAAGTTGGTTTTGTATCGTCGATAAGAGCTTCAACAACTCCACCTCCCGATTGGTTTTTTGTGTTCACATGTGTTTTTTTGTCCGAAGCCACTTTTCGCTTCTGACCCCAATACTCCCTTTTTTTCTCTCATGTTATTTCTGTTTTAGTAGCTTAAAGGTTAAGTATTATATCACGATAACGAGCCCTAAATAAATCCCTAGGACAAATTTTTTTTCAGTTCTGCCATTTATCGATCTTCCATAATACACTCTTAAATATATACATATATATTTGTATATGAGTGTGAAGTAACACAAAATAAAAGTAACTAAGCAAGGCAGGTATTATTTTATATTTTAGAATTAATGAGAGTAAAGAACATAAGCTAGAGTTGTTCATTGTATTCTACTTTTAAAATTATTGGAGAAAGAGAGAGGAAGAAATATCTTCGAGTAAATGAAAGTTAGGAAATATATATAAAAAAAATAATAAATATTTAACCCTTTCATTACTAGCAACTCATATACGTGTCGACCATGTAAAGAATCCCATATGAAATCACCCACCGATACATTTAAAGGTTCATCAATTTTAATATAAAAAAAAAATAATACTTGAATCGAAGCATAGGATACTAAAAATAGTTAATCTTATTATTGTAAATATAAAGAGATAAAAAAAACAAGAAAGTAACGTACCTATGTCCATCATGTGTAACTCGCCGAAATGACGAGCAGCATAAAGATGAAGAAACCCAAAGGCAAGTTGCATTCCAGTAGTGAGCAACAGGGCGAGAAAACCAGCTGCACATACTAACCACCCCCAGCCACCTTCCGGATAGAAATGTGCTCGCATACCGGCAACGTCTATTCCTGACAGAAAAGATTATCTTATTTACAAACAACTATTTCTATTACATTTTATTTATTTCGTAATATTTTCTGACGTATGCAAGTAATAATCTTCTTTTTATATACAAGTTTTTATTTATAATAATTTACGTGATTTCACATTAGAAATTAGTCTTTAAAATCTTTGAAATTTATATTAATCTTTCGGTTTAGTACACGTTGTTAAACAAACACGTTCATTTGCATAATCTCAAAGATTCAAAACGTTATTTATAGAAAATTAAATTCATATTATTTTCTATATTATCCTGTGCTAAATAAAGAAAGAGAAATGTTTCTAATTGGGAATTATAGTCTGATGTTTTACCTGTACGACGCAATGCGGGAACACAACGATGAAGGCTTCGTAAATCACCGAGGACCCAATTTGCATTTCCTGCCAAACTTTCCTCCGTATCCGTGTAATGTATTCGAGTGTCTGAAAAATAATTAAATCGATTTTTTAACACTTTTCGTTATCGTGCAAAAGAAAAAGGATGAGGAGGGGGGGACGTCATTTCTCTCTTGATCCTTATTTTTCCTATATTTAATCAATATATTATAGTTATGTTAAAAAAATTAATACAATCGTTCTACGAGACTACTCCTATATTTGACAATTTTTTTTTAATATTTCGGATACATTCTCGAGTCACATTTTTTTTATAAATAAAATATTAAGGTATCAATTAATTTATTAAAAATATAAGACACTAACTGTTAAATCGTTCCAATATTCTGACACGGTTCGTCATTGGGTCTTTTACCTTATTTGCTTTGTAATTGGATACAATTTGAATAAGAAATGCGCTATGAAATGTTACGAAAAAAACGGGTTTATTAAAAGAAAAAAAAATCTTTATTGTATTATTTAAAAAAAAATAGAAAGAAAAATAAGAAAAAAACTACGAAAAGAGAAAGAGTTAGAGAGGGGTTTTAGGTGTATGGGTGAAAAGAGAGGGTTTGAGAAAGATACACGATTACGTTGAAAGTGGTACACTCACGAATGTTCGCTTCTTATGAAAATATCTAGCAAAGTATAGCTCGTATGTAAATTAAACACGGTTACCGAATCGTCAGAGTTTCTTTTCAGAAGTTGTTGACGATGAAGTAGAAGAGGAAAACGAAGAAAAAGAAAAAGTAGAGGGTAGGAGAGCGGTAGAGGATGAGACTAGTAGTAGTAAGGTATTAAAAAGAAGGAATTGAAAAGGGAGGAAGAAACGGGTGGTGTATCTTTTTAAGGGGTTTCAAACCGAGGGTATATTTCGGCTTCTCGTAACGCTGTATTTGCGTGTTTCGGACAGCCGGAGATGATAAGAAGGAAAAAGAAAGAAATAGAAATAGAAATAGAGATATATACAAAGTGGAAAAAGAAATACGGTGGTAGGATGCTGAGAAGGAAAGTTTGATAATATTTTACGTGAAACGATCGAAGAAGGATCTCGTCCTTATTTCAAATTATTTTCTCATGGTTTAGCAATATTCGTGTATATTATGAACAGGCCATGTATTCTCGTAGAAGATTAAAAAAAAAAAAGGAAAGTATTAGTAGAAAATTTTTTTAAGACTTGTACAAGTATTCTTGGTTTTGTTTTGTTTTTTAAATAAATTTACGAACTTTGTATTGGTCGGAATGTTGTTTATATGGCGTCATACTTGTTTGAACGATTTGTTATTTTTTTTAAAGAATGAATTTTTTTCTTACAACTTCGTTTGTTTTTTTTAAATAAATTTACGTCTCCATGTATTGGTTGGTAGGTTGTTCATATAGCGTTCGTGTACACATCTTTGTGTTCGTGAATTTGTCTTTGTGAGAGAAAGTGAAAGAAACGTAGAAAGAAAAGGTGAATATTTTTTAATGGAGAAGAAAGAAGAAACAGGAAAAGAAAGACTTATGTCAAAGTGTTCATGAAAGGCAGATGACAGTATTTTCAGTATTTTACGTGCAAGGGCAGAAAAGCGATGGTACTTTGAGTAGAAGGTAAAGAGAAAAAGGGCTTTTGGGATGACTGTAAAGTGGAAAGTAACGTCAAAATCACGAATTTAAGTATAAAATAAAATGAAATTTCTCTCTCCTTCCCCTAAACCCTCTCGTACATTTTTTTTTTTGTTATTTATTTCTATTAAAAATTTTAATTTCAATCTCATTACTTTCTTTCATTTATTTCTTTCTTTAATTTCTTTGTGTTTACAATTTCGAGATCGGTTTTTAAATCATTCGAAATATCTGTTCTTGACTAAACTGATCGTAATGAATTTATTTTTCGTAATAATTATAAAGCTCTCACCATTGTGGAGCTTTTTCAAAAATTTTGTTAACGACAAACTCAACCGTTTATTCCTGGTGTAATCTTGAAATTAAAAACTTACATACTAAGTACAATAAATTCTAAACCTAGATGATTATAGAATATACTGAATTAGTTTACGTGGACAAGAAATTAATCTTTATATATTTCTAAAGACTATTTGCTATCGAGAAAGTTTGAAAGTTTATTCGCCATCTATGTGTAATACCATATATTAAATATTATTTATAATAATATAAGATATTTGTAAACATGAATTATCCTAGAGGTTACGCATGTAAGTGTTTTATTTTTAACGTCGAAGCATACTTTGCTTTCCTACGACTAAACAGATTCTAATCTGTAACAAAATTTTAACAGAATGATATTTCGTTTGATTTCAAAGATCCTTTGCCTGAGTTTTATTTAAAAAAAATCGGAGTTATATTAATTT
>JACGTP010000021.1:1186116-1214017 GCA_023678845.1 Mischocyttarus mexicanus | reverse complement strand
AGAGAGAGAGAGAGAGAGAGAGAGAGAGAGAAGTTTATATATATATAATGTTGTACATATGTATGCTTGCATAGATTACATATTGCATTGGTATTGACAAATTCGTAGTGGCAACTAGGTGTAAGTATTTATATACGTTTTAACAGTTAAATTTCATTTTCAGTACCTCTGGATTCTGAAAATGTATGCACCCACACTCTCACCCACATTCACACTCTAGCACACATATATTTACATAATATTTCGAATGTTTCTACCTAATAGCATTTCAAACTTGTAGAATATGCAACAAATGTTAACATTTTTCTCTTACCATTCTCGTTCACATTTTATAAATACCAAATAACCAATCATTTATATATCTCTCTTTTTGTTTTTCATTTTTTTTTTATTACTCATCATTTTACAATCATACATATTGCAAATATTGTTCTTCGTTTTTCCACAATTTAACACACTTGAATTATCGACCATTTGGAATAAATTTGTTCTTCTCATCATTTTTCAAAATGTTTTTTTTTTTTTAACTTCAATTCTAATTAGATTTAATAATTATCTTTTCCTCTCTGTTTTTTACCATTTATTCGTTCTTTACGTGAATCGAATAAGGTTTTTCTTCGACTTGTTTTCTTTCTTACTTTCTTCCTGTCTCTAAAATTAACTTTGTTTATTTATTCATTCTCCTTCAATAATAAATATTATCTTTTAATGTATTTAGATAGTCAAAAGTTATTTAAAACAATTGATAGAATAATAAGAAAAGAAAGGAAAGTAAGAAGTGGTATGTATTTATCTGAAGATACAACAAAATGAAAAGGGTCGTAACAGATAAAGAATCCTAATTAAATTATATCTACCCCCTTCTTTTATCCATCCTCTCTTTTTGTATGTCACATCTCACGTGTTCTTCTTCTCGTAGAAATAAAAATTGGCGTTGTAATTAACTGTCTTCCTCCCATCCTCGTTCATTCTCTCTCTCCCTTTTCCCCCATTTACTTACTGGTTGCTACAAAATACGTGTCTCGTAAAAAAAAGGAAGAAATAAGAAAAAAAAAGGTGTGTAGGTAGGAGAGGATGGGAAAAATGATGCTTATTAAAACCTTGCCTAGTAGAGAACTCCTTGCAATTACTAACATCTTCACACGAACATACACACACACACACACACACACTCACATTTGTCATCCTTCCCTTTCCCGTTTTTCTCCTTGGTTCGTGTCGTTGTCACGAAACCCGTCCCTTCTGGTTGGTGGTGGTGGTGGTGGTGATAGTTCCTTCATCCAAGGGTGTAGTATTCTGGCATTGGTATGCACAAGTTGCGCCCGCAGGCCTGTCGTTGTAGGCGTTTTTGAAATATCTGTAATAATTCCCCCATGTGCATGGTGCACGGTATGATAACGACGTCACGGTCTCACGTCTACTACGTTAATTGGAATATCGCGTATACGTGTTGAGTCATTGTTCTATATGCTTTGTATGTTTCTCTCACTCATTCTCTCGTATATTTTGGGCTGGTGATAAAAAAATGTCGGATTTTTGGTTATCATTCAATGGGAAAATCCGACATTCTTTTTCCACCAACCAAATACATATATATATATCTATGATCGTTAAAAGTATCGATTGTGCAAACGACTGAGTCGAACATATCTTCCTTCTATCCCCTACCCATTTCACTTCCTCCACCTCCGAGTCTCTCCTCCCTTTTCTCCTAATACTCCACCTCTTCTTCATCGTCGTCGTCGTAGTCGTCGTCACCGTCTTCATAGTCGTCATAAGGCTCGTTTCGTCGATTTAATTAAAATCGCTACGAATTTAATTAATTTGCCTTTAGGTGAACAAACGTCACTCCCCATTCGTAGGAACTTAATATATGTGTGTAAGTGCATGTGTGATGAACACGTATATAAAACTTGTTGGTATTCGTTTGATACGTTCTCGTTCTTCTCACCTTTATATTCTCATTTATAATCTACATTTTCTATCTTCTTCTTTTTCTTTTATCTTTTTCTTCTTCTTCATCTTCTTCTATTTTTTTTTCTCGTTCGATCGAGACAAGATGGAAGAGATGCTTTCTCTCTTTCTCTCTCTTTCTCTCTCTCTCTTTTTTTTTCCTCTTTCGATGCATTCGTTATGCATCGATTGAATTTTTATTACGTTGCTAGGCGCATGCGTGTGTGTGTGTGTGTGTGCGTACGTACGAGTTGAACTTATCCTACACTTGGTCGTTCACGGGTTTCAATGTTATCTTCATGCAATATGCATTTGGAAAAGTAAATAATAGGTAAAAATAGGTGAGAAATGGTATATGACAAATGTTTACTCCTAATATATAACTTATATTACATTTTTAGAAACATATTTTAGAAACATTTTAATAGAAACATAAATTAAAGTACATTAAATTTATTTTATTATATTTAAATTATTATTATAATTTTTTCTTATATATATATTAAAAATGAATAAATAAAATTTATGAATATCTTATGACAGGTATGTTATTTTCGAAAAATATTTTGTAAAAATACAAAAAATGATAGAAAAATATGTTGATCTCTTAGAGGATGATAAGTGTATACGTGCTACGAGTGTGTAACACTTGCACGTACAAAATGTACACAAGTCAAAGTCAAATCTAAAAAGGAAATACGTTCTTGACTTGGTTTTATTGAAAATCTCACGTAAACAAAGATAGAAATAGAAGAAGATTGAAATATACATGCAAGTTTTTTTTTTCATATGCATTATTTACTGCATCTAGAGAAAAACAACAACAACGTGTACTATATTTGAAAGTAAATTAATGTACTTTTTTTCTCTATATATATATGTAGATGTCATATATATAGTTCTTTCTATTCATGTATCTATTTTTTATCTCATGTTCGTGTGTTTGAATTGCATAAAATTTATTAGTAATTTATTTTAATTAAACTTATGGTTCATGATTTCTCCTCTAATTAATCCTTTTTATCTCTATGATTTATTCTTGAATTTCAAAACGAAGGATCGAGTTTTGTATGATTTATTTGTTATAGAAAAACAAACTCTAGGTTTCTTGTAATAATATTATTTTTGTAATTCCTCTTTCGTTACATCATTATTATTATTTCATATTAATTCCATAGAAGAATTGTTATTATAAATTTATTTAAATATCGATTAGTCAAATTGTATTAATCGATGATTATATTCCAGAAAGAAGATTTCTTAATTTTCTAAGACGATATTATGATAATTGTTTATTATCATAAGCTGTGTGTGTGTATTTGCATAATGATTGGTACAACCGAGGAGTAGTTGAAAGTTGATTGTCACATAAACGTGAATTTAATTAATGTATATAGGATATAATGTTTTAAACGATTACATTTATATTTCCAATAGAATAGAATAGAAGAATAGAGAATAAGAGGATGAAGTAAACGTTTCTACGCATACACGACACTAATGTTTTAGTACCCTAACCACCAACGGAATTAGCTTATCGTCGAGAGTCGTTAAACGAACGGTTAATGTACGTAAAATCCAATTAGTACCGGACGTGGTTATAGTCTCGTATCAAGTTACAATCGCTAGTCAGGCATTATGTTAACGATGCAACAGGTTCGAGTAAAACTATTACGTAGGAACAGTATTGGAAGATAATTTTCTAAAAGAAATAATCAAAATTCATATGTATATATATTCTTTTAATCAATATCTTTTTATAAGAAATTTTATCATTAACGTATGTGTTATAATTTTCATTTTGAATTACGTCCAGGTATTTTGTAATATTGGGGGATTCATCTCGTAAAATAAAATAATATGATATGTTAACATGAGACGTACACTTTGATCGTAACTTTGATATGACCACTTTTTATAATAAAAAGAAAAAAAATATATATTTTATACTTCGTAATCATTGAAAGATTTGACAACACATGTGCTCACTTTTCGGCCTTGTGGGAAACTCAAGCAAAAATACGTTGGACAATCAACGTGTTAAATAAATACAGCACTACTTATTTGGTAAACCTTCTTAAATGTTTTTACAAACTAACAAATGTAGAATAATAATAGATTTTAGTATTCTAATTAGAAATAAAGAAAAAGCATTCATGCGATATATCCAGGTACGTTTAGTGTTGACCAAGGTCCGTAGGGTTGGAATGAAGGGAGTGAAACCTGCGGGAAGTTTCGATTGGTTCGTCGTCCTCTTGGAGAAGACGGTGGATGTGGATGCTGTGGAATATAGAAACGAGCAGGATGAAGATGGTGGTGAGAGGGAGTGAAAGGGAGGAAGGGTAGCGTAATCCTACTAGATTGAATCCACCCTCGAACTCTGACCAGCTGGTTGCATGATGTTCCTGGATGATCGTGTAACCGTAGCTGGAAGGAACGACCTTATCATCCACCCCTTGCCATCTTTACCTTTCCCTTCCTTCCCCCTTTTACCCTTAACTCCTCTACTTCTTCCTCTTTTTTTCTTTTTCTTCTTCTTCTACTTCTACTTCTACTTCCTGGGTCTTCGTTTTTGCATGAAAACATTTCTGACAGGAATAGGGGATGGTAGAGGGGTAGTCCACCCAAAGGACTCCTTCCAAACTCTTCGCAGTTTTCGCATTGGTAAATCCTTCTCGACTTTCTTTCTTCCTTCTTTCTATCGGTAGGAAGGAAACATCCTTTCGTTTCGACAATGCTTACCTTTTTCTTTCTTTTATTTTCTTTTTATTTATCTTTTTTTCTCCCCTTTTTTTCATTCTTTACGCGAATCGAATAAGGTTTTTCTTCAACTTGTTTTCTTTCTGTCTCTCTTCCTGTTTCTCTTACTGTTTCTCTTTCTCTCTCTCCAAAATTAACTTTGTGTATTTATTCGTTCTCCTTCAATAAGAAATATTTTCTTTTGATGTACTTACATTAGATAGTCAAAAGTTATTTAATGCTATATAAGAAATTTCGTACGATCGTACTTAACGAATAAATCTATCTATGAACTTGACGAAGCTAGATCGAAGTAAATGAAATATTTATTTATTATCAACATTATCTTTGGTATTTTATATGTTAAATAGAAAAACTGATAAACTTTATCGACTTAGTTCCCTCCCCTATCTCTCTCTTTCTGTTCTTCTGTTTCTGTTTGTTGAATAGGATGCGTTTGTAAGTTAGCCTTCAATTACCAAAAGCTGTACACTGAAAACGAGAGAGGTTCGAAACGTCAAAAAGTAGAGCATGCAAGCACTAGGACTGCACAAACACAGTAGTTTATACCCATAGCAACACACCATAAGGTCGTATGAGACACTGTTAGTGAACTTTGAATGTATACGTGTGTATTATTGATTTCATTCTACGGGCTTAGACTCCTCTCCACCTACTCCTCCTACTCTTCATCCTTCATCTTTTTTCTCTCTTTCTCATTCTTGATCCTCAATCCTCATCCTCATCCTCATACTTATCGTTCACCCCTCCATCTTCAACCCCCCTTCTCTTCCTTCTCTGCACCTATCCCCCTTTTCGTTCTCTTCCTCATCCTCCTTCTCATCCTACGCTTTCACAACGTCGAGCTTTCCTGTCGCCGTTAGCTGCTGACGCCAAGTTTCAAGCTGATGCTTTTCCTACGCTTACTTCTTTTCCTAAAGCTTTATCTCTTCTTCTACGTATACACGTGAACGCGTATAGAAACACATACATATATGGAGAAAGAATGAACAACGTTGAACGCTATTATGCAGATGCGAAAGACGCGTCGACAAATGTGCTAGGTCCTTCCCTTATCTTCATATTTTCTAACTTTTCAGTTTATAAGATGATATTCTCGTATCGCAAAGAAAGTATTTTGAATTATGTTTAACCTATTTTTATTTTTATATCTTTTTATCTTTGGTGGATCAAAGAATTTGGTTTTTTTTCTTTCATATTCTTTCTCTTTAACTTTTTAGTTTATAAAATACCATTGTCGTATCGCAAAGGAAAACTATTTTGAATTATGTTCAATTTATTGTATTTTTTTATTTTTTACATTACGCTTATTTATCAGAATATTTTGTTACTTTTTGTAATTCATTTATGTTTCTTTCTTTTTTTTTTTATGTCGATGGAATTAATTAGGAGAGACTTTGTAAAAAAATAAATAGTGTTTTTTTGTTTTTAGCATTTTCTAGAAGATAAAGAAGCAATTATTTTTTTAATAATAAAATCAAAGCACGCCTGATAGAACAATAATTTGTATTATTATTATTATTTTAATTCTAATTTGTTTATTTAACTTATCTTGATTTTTATTCTATTACTGCTATTTCATCTTTTTATTTCTATCTCTTTCTCTCTCTCTTTATTTCTATCCCTTTTCGTTATTTTTACACGTCGGTAATGTTAAATCGAATCAATTAAACGAAACTATCTCATTCGATTAGATAGAATTTTTCATTTTATCTTCGTGGTCTTTCGAATAACCTACGGATTGGAATCTTTGGAAGACGAGGTTTTATCTTGTCTGTTAGAAATTAATTGCATCCAATGTAGTCTTTCAAATCGATCAATTCTTTTTCAATATATATAAATTGTATATACACAAACAACACACATACACACACACACACACAAGATAGCAGACACACATGTAGATATAAAAGTACGTATTCAGTTATATCAAAAGAAGATGAAATGAAAAGAAAAGTGGGGAAATATAAAGAAAAAGACTTAACGTTATTTTCTAAAAGATGAAGGTTTGCGATATTGAGGATTCCACGATCAGTGTACTTGAAATCTCTGTTTTGTTTGGACAAAACCCTGGCTCCAGGCCGAGAACTATTTCATGTCAGTTATGGTATATCGTTTATTTCTCTCTTTCTTTTTCCTTTATTTAATCAGTATATTATAGTTGTATTAAAAAATTGATTCAATTGTTTCTCCAAGTCTTATCAAACACGTACACACACACAGGACACATCTCTTTCTTTATCCTTATTTTTCCTATATTTAATCAGTATATTATAGTTGTATTAAAAAAATTAATACAATCGTTCTAAGAGACTACTCCTATATTTGACAATTTTTTTTTAATATTTCGGATACACTCTCGAGTCACGTTTATGTATTTTTTTTATAAATAAAATATTAAGGTATCAATTAATTTATTAAAAATATAAGATACTAATTGTCAAATCGTTCCGATATTTGGATACGGTTCGTCATTGGGTCTTTTACCTTATTTGTTGTTTCTTCTTTATTTTTTGTTCTTTTATAGATAACATAAATCAAGTAGTCATATTTTAGTTTTGCCAAAGTTCTAGGATTCTATTTTCTCTGTTTTTCTGTGGAAAACGAAGGAAGTAGTGGTTTGACGGATCTAAAAGGAGAGTAAAAGAGGGGTTAGAGACAGTGAGACATAAAGGCGACACTTTCGATTATCTTAGAAGTTTACCGAGTAAACTTTACTTTACACTGCGATAATGGAAGGGCCTTGGAACTACGATGTCAGTGTCAATTGTGCTTGAGCTTGAGCTTGAGCTTTATAGGATCCTATGGTGACAGTGAGAGAGAGAGAGAGAGAGTTCTATACATTCACACCTTCGATAATTTTCCATCCTTTTATTTCGTACTTATCTTTTTCTTCCATTTTTTATTTTTTTCAAAAAAATCATCAAACTCTCGTCCAGATCGTAAAAATTGATTGGTAAAAGAATAATCGAATTTTAAAAATCGTGGGAAAATGTTTTTGCTCGGGTATCCTATAAAAACATAAAATGTTCTTTGGATTAGATTTTGAAAATGATTATTTTGATATTTTCAAGTAACAAATTATCGAATATCGTATTCGAATCAGATTCATCTATCGTGGAGAAAAGTTTTTGATGAGTGCCAGGTGCAACAGATCCATTCGAATATAGAAGGAAAACTTTAACGCCAAACTAAACTTTTTTTTCTCTTCCTCTCTTTCTGAGTTATCGATCTTTTTCCTCCCATTTTTCTTTTTAATTTTTTTTTTTAATCCTTTTCGTCTAACGTTAATGTCTTTCTTCATTCGGCAATGGTAACCTTCCACCTGTGCAGGGGAAAAAATAGTCAGAGAAAGTTAGAAACGATTTGAGAGAAATTTCATCGGTTTTCGATTTTCCTTAAATAGCATTGAAAATTGATTGGAAGGAGTGGAGGGAGCATTAAACCATCTCGTTGATTATCTGTCATCTAATCTTTAAATTAATTTAATGTTTATTAAAAAATTAAGATTNTTACATGTACCTCAAGGACAATTCATATGTTTACAATTATCTTATATTATTATAAATAATATTTAATGTATGGTATTACGCATAGATGGCGGATGATTTTTCAAACTTTCTCGAAAGTAAATAAGTCACAGAACACCATTATAAGAGGCTTAAATATTTGAGTAGTTAAATAAATAAATATTTTCTTTGTTTGTAAACAAAATTTTTGGAAAAGCTCCACAATAGTGAGAAGCTTTATAATTAATACAAAAAATAAATTATGATTAATTTAATTATCATCTACTATAAATAAATTAATGTTTGAACAAACATAATGTAATTTCTTAACAATTCGATTGTTAGAGTGCATCGAACGTGTAATGAATTTACCACCGAGTATTTTATATATCCTAGCTCGTATATCAATCTAAAATTTCTACTTACCTAATTTAATATCAATCCATTCTTTCGAATATTCCAAATAATGAAATAAGGTTCTGTTAGTTGTGAAAAATAAATCCAAGTATTATGGTCTTTTTTTCATCTTTCAAGATCGTATATCAAGGCTCAATAAGATTATTTAAAAGTTTTAAGGGCTAAACTAAAATCTTTGACGGCTGATGAATACTTTCGTATTTTCTTGGATTTCTTTATTTCGTCCTGACTTCTTATAATCGTATTTCCAGTTTTTGTATTAATTTGTTTTTTCTAGTAAAATAAAATAAAAATATATACAAGTATATATATAAATAATAATACTTACTCTATATACATACATAATAATTCTATTTATATATATATTGATTTTTATTGATTGAAAATCGTTCTAAGTCAAGTCAAAGGCTACCTAACGACACGTAGAGACTCTTTACTATCAATTTTCTACTGTCATCTCATTCTCTCCCCTTCTCAATCATTTTCTCCTCCTCTTTTTCTCCCTCTCTCTCTCTCTCTCTCTCTCTCTCTCTCTTGTTCGTTTCTATCTATCTAGTCACCCCCTCAGGAAATTGAAAGAAATGGATCGTTAGAAAAGAAGGTTGAAATCAAGAGAGAAAAAGAGCTCAAGTTAACCTCATCGTTCTTCAGGTTTCTAAGAGAAGCATAGCACGCCTGTCGCATGGTAATTGTCCCATTTTAACTTCTTTCTCTTACGATTTAAAAGATATATTAGATATTCTTTCTTCAACTATCAGATTTATTTATCATTAGATTAGATATTTATTACGTATGACTCCCCAATGGTTTTCAATCATTTTCAAATCAGTGGAAAAACTTATCTTCGATGATATTTTGTTGCGTGAAATATTTACGTTGCAATATTTTTTAAACTTTAAAATATACTGGTGAGCAAAGTTTCTTAATTTCTTTTTTAAACCTAGGGTCTTAGTTTTTAATTATTATTATTATTTTTCGATTTAGAGTAATTTCGTATATTTTTGACTTTAGTTTTATTTATTAAATAAAGATTTTAATTTTTCTTATCCAACATTGTCTAATATATTTTTTTTTCGTATAAACATTTGAAGTGCATTTATAAAACACAAGTGTTTCAAGGACCACGGATTGAGAACCATGGCCCCATCATACACTACCACATCGGTTTCCAATAAAGGAATAATCTAAAAATACAAATTCTTCATAGAATTTTTTCTCCATGGAATAAGAATTTCAAATAATTCTCATCGATTTTCAGAGAGTTTTAAAAAACGGTAGCGAGAGATAGAGAAAAAGTAGATAAAAATAAGGAAAAATATTTTTTTCTCTATGACGGGTACTCGAGTCTACGAATGTGGCTAATTATAGTTGAAGAGAGAGAGAGAGAGAGAGAGAGGGAGAGAAAAAGAAAGAAAAAGCATGTCGAGTGTGTTTTTTGGGTTTATAATTAATGATCAAAACAGTCTGGTCCGAGGAAAGCAAATACTCAGTATCGTCAACATAATTTTAGTATAACTGTGCACCGAACGTATAAATCATTTAATTTATTTTTCATAAAAAGTATATTGGTAGAGAAGGAAGAGGAAGAGGAGGAGGGTGGAAGAGGGTGGATGGGGTCGGTCTCATCACTGAGAGAGAGAGAGAGAGAGAGAGAGTTGCATATTTAATCAGAGTAAAATCGTCGGTACGATTTCGATATTATTTATCAAATGTAAAATGATATTAACAAACAATCACGTTTTACCATATTGTTTACAAAAGGAATAATCAATTGGGTGTATCACTGGGAGAGTTGAAACAATATTTTCTTTTAATTAGCACATCTCTCATCGACACGCGGTCAAGCTGACTGATCTATGAGAAAGAGAGAGAGAGAAAGAGAGAGAGAGAAAGAGAGAGAGAGAGAGAGAGAGAGATATTCACCTTCGAGCTAGTTTATCGGATATTCGATAACTTATACACAAACAAGATGTAGATCGTGACAGTGTCAACATTCAAAGTGGTCCCTCTTGTTAATTCCAACCCTTCCCTTTACCTCCCCCTTTCCTTCTCATCCCCATTTCTCATTCTATAGACTACCTAGGTTACGAAGTATCAAATTTATGCAATGTAATGTGTGCATTTCATACAAGGAATTTCCATGTTGATCATAACTAGACTGCGGATATTTATGCACGATAAATATGCAAAGAACTTATATAACATTTATGTACGAAAACTATGCAAATAATCTATGGTATACATAATTTTTAAATATATTTTATATATTAATAATATTTAAAATTATAATTATAAATATATAATTCTATTTCTTTTTTAAATATATCTATTTTGTTTTTTATTTATGTATATATATAATATAATATATTATTTATTATTTATTATAGTTTATTATATTATTTAGTATTTATTGTTTATTTATTTCACGTGTTAACATGTGTAGAATACTTTTTGAAGATAAAATTTTAACGTAAAAATTGGTAAATGTATATAATAATTTGACAAAATGTATTTCTTATTTTTTTTGTCTATTTTATTATTGTTTTTTAATATAGAAACGATCATTTCTATTATTGAACGTGTAATTTAACCAATTTAATTGATATTGACATTTATTTTGATTATATATTTTTGTTATACACGTACAAGGATCTCATTCTTTTTTCTTTTTTTGCATTTGTGTCCCGAGAACAATTAAAATGAAAATGAAAATGAAAATTAAATGAGTTGCGTCTTGACATTTTAAATTGAAGTATAATTGAAACGAAACCAAAGCCCAATTAGATTTTGATTCATTGCGTTGCAGTTATTAAATGAAAGAGAAAGAAAGAGCTATTAAATAAATTGAAGTAATTGTATTATTTTTTTCTTTTTTTCTTGTTTGAATTTAAAACGAATACACTGGTACGTAAATATACATACACTCTCTTTTTTATTCTTCAGTATATTTGTAAATTCTAGAAGGTTATTTTTTCATCTCTTTTAAATATTAGAAAGGAAAGGTATATGTTTTTTGGTCGAGAACCAAACTCTTTGGAGTTATCATTTTATCCTTTAATCATAGTAGTTATCGTCGAAATATATATTAGGTATAGTAAAAAAAAAAAAAAAGGAAATACCTATGTCGAAGGTAACGTTGTCCAAATAGAAAAGCTTCTTCTGATTACTTTTACTCCGAGATATTGTGGATACGTGCTTTCAATAAATGAATCTTTTTCCTGTTCGTATTGCTATTGGCTACTTTTGTTGTTGCAAAGAGTTAGGCTCTTTATCGTTAGTATACTTCTTTTTCTTCTTTAATGGTTGATTACATAGTGGATAAACTAAACTTAATCTAATGAATGAAAATGATAATAGAAATTCATTGAGAAAACCTTATCTAATTACAATATAAAATCATTTATATCTTCAATAGTATTTGTGTATGTATCTGTGTAGGTGTGTGTATCTGTGTAGGTGTGTGTATCTGTGTAGGTGTGTGTATCTGTGTAGGTGTGTATATCTGTTTGGTGTTGGATGTGCGATAGTCTCTGTGTGTTCTGTGTCGATGCATTTGTGTGAGTGTTTGGATGAGTGTAACAATATGTGTGTTCTGTGTTGGTGTGTATCTCTATGAACGTGTATCTGTGTAGATGTGTGTATTTGTGTTGGTAGTATGTTATTACTAGCTACGAGAGTTTAATCCGGCAAGTGCATTTTCCCTGATTCGCTTTTCTAGCTCTATTTTCCCCTACTCACCTCTACCCCCTTTTTCTTTCTTTCCATCTTTCCTTTTTTCCTTTCTTTCTTCCTTCCTTTTTTTTTTACATTTTTTTTTCTTTAGCTTCTCTGTTCTTCGATTGGAGCTATTCTAGGATGATGTAATGTAAGAACTAAGGTGAATGTTTTTACGGCCTAAGGCACCTTTCCTTTCTACCACGAACCACGATTGTTTCGTATCGTTTTAAATTAGATTTTCTTCTATAAATTCGCTTCGAACGAATGAGCAAGCGAGAAAACGAATTAATCAAAAGGTGTATTGAAAGTCATAAAGAAGAAAGAGTGTGTGTGAGAGAGAGAGAGAGAAGGTGAACACCTGAAATTGAAGAGTAAAAGAGAAAAAAATAAACAAAATAGGAAAGAAGGAAGAAATGAAGAAGCTTTCATGAAGGTTTCCATGTAAATTTACAATAGGCTCGAAAAATTCTAAAGTCTTCTGCATACACACATATATGTGTTTCTCTATGTATGTATTGTATGCATATTATACACGTATGTGTGAGTTTATGTATTTGTGTATGTGTGTCGAAGAGGGAGAGAGAGAGAGATCGAAAATCTCGACCTAATTAAAATCCTAAAAAACCTTTCACCCGTCGAAGAAGTTTCCTCGTAATGCGGGTGTGCGTGCATATGTGTGTTTTTGTTTACAATAAAAATCGAATGTTAGAATGTCGATAGTTCTCCTTTAATTTAAAAAATAAAAATAAAAATAAGAGATCTGCTTTAAAAGATACACACCACCGGTGAGGGAAAGGTTCATCATCTTCTATCTCGATTGTACAAATTTATGTAGGCCAACGGTAAGTTCCACCGAGAATCGGTCATCGAACTATACTTCTTCTTCTTCTTCTTCTTCTTCTTCTTCTTTTTTCCTTTTTATTTTTTATTTTTTCATCCCAACGACGAGACATCCAGCAGAGTTCAAGCAATTTATACAGGTGACCGATAATCACAGGTTTATAAAAGTGTCTATACGTGTGTTTGTGGGATACACACACACACACACACACACACACATATATATGTAAAAAGGTACGCGTACTTTTATAAGAAATATTGTATATTATTTAGGTCAATAGGTCAAGCATTTTCTTCAAGAATCTTTGATAAAGATTTGTTATCTCGTTTTCAATATTCTAACGTTATTTAATATCTTAAACAAATTCAATTATTTGTCAATGAAAATTACGTAATTTAAGTTCCAGTTTTTTTAACTTCCAGTTTTTTTTATGAATTTTTCATTTTTCCAACTTCTTTATTCTTTCTCTTTATATATATAATCTAAACACAGACACATACACATATACATACATAAATCAGTTACCTGGGATTATTTTCAGGACATATTTTTTGGATTTAATTAAAAAATTTCAATAAAAGTCAGAATACTCCGACGAACTATAAAAATATAATATTTTTTTTTGTAATTTTTAATTAGTAAATATGAGGAAGTGTGGGATGAAAAGTTCTGAGCTTCGAGGAAATAAAATTAAACTAAACTTATTTTTAAATGAAATTAAATTTGGTCTAAAAAAAAATATTGATTTATGTTTTAAAGGCAACATATAAAATTTTTCTATCCACTCATCTATGCCATATTAGATTTGATTATTTTTTTTTAAATATATTAATTAAATAAATAAATTTGTTTAATCAGAAGAAAAAAAAAATGATAATATTATCCTGTATGAAGTAAATGGGTAATAATTTGATTTACTATTTTCTGGTTTGATTAAGTAAAGTCACGAGAGAGAGAGAGGAAAGTGAAGGTACCATAATTGAGTAGACACCTGTTACACTTGCTATCGATAAAGGAAAAGGGATCAGTTAGAATGAAGTTTGTATAACCTTTCGATCACCTTTCTATCACCTTTCGATCACCTTTCGATCAATTATAGTCTCGATTCGTAAGCATTCTAATAGTCAATGATTTACTATAGTCCGACAGTATGTCATCCTCCGTTCAATTTTCGCGTAGAATTCGCTATTGAAATTTCCGCCACCATAGATAAGGTTTATAGCCAAATTCATGGCCTAATTCGAAGATTGAGGAATTTGCTTGAGTGGCTCATAAACACGTTTTGAACAAATAAACCTGAAATATCAAACAGCTAACTAACTTTCCAAATGATCAAAATCCTTTCTTTGTTCGATGTTATTCTAACAATTTGGATTATTTTCATCAATTTTATTGGACAAAAAGAATTAATTATTTAACGATAATAAACTCCTTCCTGTATTTTAACGAGTCTGACTGGAGTTGAAGATTGTGGGATATTTGGTGTGGGAACAGCCCACGATGACTATTTATATATAATTTAATTATTAAATTTATAATTGAATTAGATTATTCTACGAATACTCGTGGGACGTGTATTCATAATTAAATTTTTTTTGTATAATGTTGTATTTATTTTTAAGCTTAGTATTATTACATTTTTTAGGACATAATTTTATTTGAAGACGCTTGAATTTCTATTGAAGTATTTATTATTCATGAAATATTATTTTCGAAAGTATCATCTATTATAAAATATAAAATAAATACAATATGTTTATACAATCTATAAAAGAAAAATGAATTAGAGTTTTCTTTCGCAGCAGCAGTCTCTCTCTTTCTCTCGGAAAGAGAGAGAGATTGTGAAAGAATAGAATAAGAAAAGGAAAGTAAAAGAAAACAAGATGACTTGGGGGAGAATCCTTCTTCTTTGGTGAAAAGTCTGTAAAACTAATTGCATTGGATGCATCTTGTTCGAGGGTTGTGTAATGGCCTGTGGACGGGGAGGGGGTTGTAGAAGGGGGTTAAAGAAAAAAACACAACAGAGTGCGGAGGGTTAAAGGGGTTGGAAAGAAGTTCGTATGAAGTAGGGTACCGAGAATAAGAGAACGGATGAGAGTGTCTATATAAGAGAAGAGAACATGCCAGTCGTTTCTTTTTCTATCTATCTTTTCCCCTTTCTCTTACAGACAACGGTGTGGTCCAGACGGATGATGAGAGTCTCGTAAAAGTAATTTTTCTATCTCTTCTTATACAACATACAAAATACATACACACACACATACAGACACACACTTATACATCATGCAAGCAAGTATACAGGCACGTGTAATATATATTGTATAAAT
Source organism: Mischocyttarus mexicanus (assembly GCA_023678845.1). Classification (NCBI taxonomy): domain Eukaryota; kingdom Metazoa; phylum Arthropoda; class Insecta; order Hymenoptera; family Vespidae; genus Mischocyttarus; species Mischocyttarus mexicanus. The sequence goes on along the minus strand of JACGTP010000021.1, from coordinate 1,198,493 downwards.
GTATGTGTACGTGTTTGTGTGTAAGAATAGACTCGGACTTCCGTGAAATTGCACTTTTCTGAATTCATTTAAGATCAAAGAAAATAAAAAAAGAATACAAAAAAGTATATAATACTTCTATAAAATAAAAAAAGAATAAAATATATATAATATATTATATATAAATATAATACTTATGTGAGATAAGAAAGTATAAAGTACTCTTTTATAAAATAATAAAAAAAAATTAGAATAAAAATATATGAAGGATTAATCGTTTTGAAGGAAAATCATCTTCAAACTTTAGAAAAGGTTTTTTTTTTTCGTTTTATTCGTCTAATATATCCTACATTTATAATCTAAGGTTTTTGAAGTTTAGTTTCTTATCGAGTTTGCATATTCATCGGGTTATTCTATGCATATGCAATGTTATTTTTTCTTAACGTGAATCATTAAAACGGGAAGAGAGAATTTTTAATTATTTTTAAAGAAACGAATTACATCGTTGCCTGGATCACATAATTCGCAAACGTTTTCATTCCTTTCTTTTTTTTTTTTTATTCATCCAACAGAGATCATTCGTTTAATTTTAGTCAAAAAAAAAAGAAAAATAAATAAACGAGAGATCAAATATACAAGGAACAATAACCCTCCCAAAAAAATGGTATTATGTGTGGTAAATCTAACTGTCGGAGAATTTGGAAGATTTATTCGTTGTTTTTTATTTTTTTTTTGTTTTATTATTTGAAAGCAGCTTTTAGGTAACATGGTCTTTTTCTCTCAAAGCCAAACGTAACCCCTACGGGACTACAGTTTGGATTACTGTTAGCAACATGCTTTATTTTGTTTAGTTTTTGTTGTTTTTGTTGTTTTTGTTGTTTTTGTTGTTATCGTTGTTTTATTTTCTCTTCTCTCTTTCTCTTTCTCTCATTTTTGTTTCCCCCAAGCAAACATAGATATTCGATTAAACGTTCTAAACGTAATACGTAAAAAAAACAAAACTCCAAAATTTTTATTAATCTTCGTTTAAATGTTAACATTTTATTGTCGTTTATTTAGTTTTATTCAAACTATTTTATTGAATCGGTAATAAGAAATTGATAAAAAACAGAATATATATATTTTTTATTATATTATTTATATAATTATTTAATAAAACTTATCTAATAAAAGAACTGGTTAAAGAAACCAAAAAAAAAGAAAGAAGAAACATCAGTAATAGACTTTAGATGGAAATGGATGAACCTATTTAGTTTTGTTCCCACGTAGAAGTCGTTTGTACGTTTACCAAAGAATAAACTCACTCTGAGAAGAAATCGAATTTGATTGAATGTTCGAATAGTCGAATGGTCGAATGGTCGAATGGTTGAGAAAGGGAGAAGTTTTGAAGGACTCTTATTTTCTCTCTCTCTCTCTCTCTCTCTCTCTCTCTCTCTCACTGATTCTGGTTCCTGTCTGGTTCTCTGTTACTTCGTCGAAATTCGATTCGTCTTGTGCGTCCACATGCACGTACGTTCTGGTTCGTTAGGATTATCCCTGATGGTTTTCGGTTTCTGTGGTTTTGACATCAATACTGTCGCATTTCAGAGTTACATTTGCATTACACCCTACCACCGAACAAGTATGACGCGTGGTTCTCGATAAATTTCTGGTAAACATATTAATTGCATTTCACGTAATTATACTTGTTAGAGTGAGTGAGTAAAAGAGAGTGAGAATGAGAGAGATAGAGAGAGAGAGAGATAGAGATGATGATTACGTTTAACAGTTTCGTTGGAAGTTCAGAGCTTGTTAAAGTGTCACGTAACAGCGTGAAGGAATCAATTAGTACGGTTTATCGAACAAATGTTCAATATCGATATCGAATCATTCGATAATGGGGCGAGAAAAAAAAGATAAATCTCCATGTACGCTCGAACTACGAATTATATTTATATTTATACACATTTACGTAATATTATATTAATTTTATATTATTAAATATTATTATGTTAACTATATATATTAATTATATATTAATTTTATATATTAATTATTTTAATTATGTTTAGATTTTCATAAAAATCTATATACATACAGATTATAAAGTATACCATAGTACATAATACCACTATGATAAAATATGGGAAACTCGGATGTAAGTTGCACACAAATGCAAAACTTCTCTTATTTTATCTTCCTCTCTGTTGCTCGAGGGGTGGAGTGTAGAGGGCTAGGTGGTGGTGATAAAGAGACTGATAAATAATCCAGGGCAGGGATTTGTACTCTAACAAATCATAGAACATATATATAAATATATATATAGTAGATATTTCTCCAGTTTTAGGGGAAAAGGAAGACAAGAAGTTGAGAAACCGTAGAAACAACGTATACGCTGTGTTTATTGTAACAACGAGTTGAACATAGGAAGAGCATAGTTGTACTGAGAGAATAGCTTATGTTAGAGAACTAAATAGAGACGAATCAATGAATACACAATGTGTATATATGTTATACATATATATATTTCTATATATTTCTATCTTCACTTTTATCCGCTTTCCTGTTTTCTTCTTCCATTTCGTTTGGTTTCTATTCCGTTACATGTGTACACAAGTTTCAAATCTTTTACCATATATTTGTATTTACGCGATTGTAAAAAATAATAATAATAATTTCTGGTTTTTCTTCTTGTTGTTTTTTTATTCAAAAGAAGAAACAACGAGAGATAGTAGAAATAACAATAATCGTATAAAAGCAAGAAGAGAAAAATTCTATTTTGATATAATAAAATACTATTTACTTTCAATGCATATCTATTTACGTTTACACGTATGAACGAATTTAAAATTTACACCCGTTGGAAAAAAACAATTTCATTTTTTATCTCTTTTTTGTTTTAATCAAAGAGGTGAAAATGAAGATAGAGAAAAAGAGAAAGAGGGAGAAATAGATAGCGAATAAAAATAAATAAATAAAGTAAAATAAAACAAAAGAAAACAAAAGAAAATAAAAACTACGTAGGAACGTAGATCCGGATAGTTTAAACGGTGATTCTATTAAATCAATCAAGCCTCCATGAATAGATTCGTTTACGACAGCGATACGGTGCAAATTTTACACGAAGTACTCTCTCTCTCTTTCTCTCTCTCGCTCTGTTAAAAAAAAAAAATATCTCTAAAAAGATAAAAATAAAAACGTAGCTGATGTTGCTGCTGAATACGAATGTTTTTTTTCCACGTGAATTCTCGATTACTCGGATAAGCTTTTTAATCCACGATTCAACTTTACTCTCCCACTCTCTTTCTCTCTTTTAATATTCTTTTTCTAAAATATATTACTATTAGAAATAAATCGAGCATGAAGTAATCTAATTCTAGGGATAATGAGAAATCAAAAGTTAAGTTAGATCTTTTATCCATTTAAGAAATATACGAGCTTAGTTTAGGTCAGATGTTATTATTGGTCCTGGAAACTTTTGGAACAAAGGACCTCTCTTACCTCTGATATAAATCTCTTAAACACAAACCTCAAAACTTTCACTATTAATAAAATAGAATCCAGGCGAAAATAAGGGAAAGGTGTGGGTGAGGTCTGGGGAATTTAACAATTAAACGCTATTGATCAATAATTTCTTCTTATTTCTTGGGATATCGAAATTAAAGTTGACTGATTTATAAATAAAAAAACACATATTTATTATGTACTTTATATCAAATTGAGTTTATGGTAGTATTATATGTTTTTTAAAACATTGAAGTAAATAAAAATAAAACAAAATCGTAGAAATGTTTAAAGAAGGAACCTATTTCTAGTTTTTTATTCTAATTTTTTGTTTTTTTTTTGATACAGTTAAATCTATCCCTATCGAAATAGGATATTCGTTCTTCCTATTATTATTATATCGAATATCCAATAGAAATCCGGCAAACGTTCTATAGCCTGTCTGTTATATCTCTCAGTTACCATAATTGGTATATCTTGGCACGATTTCAAGTTAAATCTTTGAGAGTATGTAACGCGAAATCGTAGTAGGGTAGTGTTAGGGTAACCTGTAAGTACTATTCTCTACTCGTGTAATAGGGATTCCTAGGATCTCGTATTCTACACACTTGGAAATATCGGATCTATTAACACGCTTGTAAGGTAATCGTTTGACAAATTATCTACGATTAAACCATCTAATTCTAGATTTTGTATCCAATTAATTTTAATCTACATATATATATGTTAAATGTGATACTATTAATCTTTACTATTGACCCGATAATACGGGTCGTTCATGCAATAAATATTTAAACAACGTTTAAACGTTTACGAGTTGGTTTAAAATATGAAGACCGAAAAATAAGAAGTAGAAGGAAAAGAAGAAAATGAAGAAGATGAGGAGAAAAAAAAAGACAAATACAAAATGATAAAAAGAAAAACGAGTAGCATGAAGAAAGATGAGAAAATACATATATATATATATGTGTGTGTTGAACGTTTCGTTCCATGCAACCGAACAATGACTGACTGTACCTAGCGGGTTATATATCGTTGAAATCCTTGTTAGGAGCGCGATGATGCTTCATCGACGAAGATCTAGCAGCATGGAACAATGCGGAAAAATAATGCCCAGAGAAATGGGAGGAAAAGAACGAAGGAGATAGACCGATCATAAAGCTGCCGCCTTCCCTTCCTTTCCCTGAAAACGCAAGTCTTCTTCTTTTCCACGTGCATGTGCATGTGCATGTGTATGCTATGCATGCTATGCATGCATGTATGACACGAACGAACCGTAGATGATAGAACAGATGATAGAAGAGGATAAACGAGAGGATTGAAGAGACAGTGAGAGAGAAAGAGAGGAAAGCTAAAGAGGATGGTGAAAGAGGATAGTAGAGGGGTTGGAACGGAGGAGTAGGGATCGAAACACTCCTCCGGGACTTGTTTTCGCTTATACGTTACAGCCATGCACCGATGAATCGAGAAACAGAAGCTCGTATTCATCCTCGTAAATGCAAGGGAAGTATACTCGAATATGTGAAGAGAGAGAGAGAAGTGAAGTGGAATGAAGAGGGGGGTGCAAACGTAATAACTACGTCAGTCCATAGATAACTCGATAAACCTAATCGCTATTGGAGGATTTTTTTGAAAAATCGTTTCTAATCGGTTCGGCCTAATTGTAAGAATAAGGTGCTCGCGTGTTATTTAGCACTTATGTAACAAGTTTAAATGAAATAATATAAATAGGATTGATTATGGGTGAAGAAATATTTGGATAATCATTTATTAGGTATAATTTTTCGAATGGTTTATTATACTCTTTTTTATTATTAATTTGTTGCATTTTTACGTGCAATTCTATATATCGGTTGTAATTTGAGTTTAAATTTAAGGAACATTTTGTTTTTGTTTATATAAATTGTTTATATTTATTGTTAACAATATACTTAAAAAATAGATAAAAGTCTGCCCTTTAAAATGACTCTTTTTCCAAGCCTCTACGACTTTTAGTTCCAAAGATATTTATTTGTTAATTAATGATAGTTAGTATTATATATATATAGTTAAAAAGTAACTGTTTTTATTATTAATAGTCTATTCATTTATTTGATATAATTAATCTGTCGCACTATGACTTTTTCTATAGCGAAATAAAGAGAATGTAATTTTTAAGACTTTACTTACATTAATTATTTATAACAAAATTGTTTAATTATTGTTAATACGTTTAAAAAATAGATAAAAATGTGCCCTTTAAAATGGTGTTTCATACAAGTCTGTAGGGCTTTCCGTTCGTAAGATATTGCCTTGGAAAGTTTCTCATTCATATTTTACTACGATCTGGTAATCGTAGTAATAGTAAGTTATATAGGTCAGTGAGTCGTTAACCTCTTTTGAATGAAATTAGGTAGGTCAGTCGGTCGTTAATCCATTTTCAATGAAATTATGTAGGTCAGTGGGTGAACGTAAACATCTACTATTTAAATAGAAATATCTTTGGAATTAAAAATCGTAGAAACTTGATTGATAGATCATTTTAAAGGGTAAAGTGTACACTGTTTATTAAACTTATTTTTAATAATTAATTAACAATTTGTTATAAACAATTAATATAAATAAATTGTTATGAACTGAATTATGTTGTTTCTGGCAAAATAAACTTCAAGTTTGGTTTTAATAATAATAGTACATATGTTAATTAAATAGTTAACTAACAAATGACTTAATATTTTTATTAAATAAACAATTTCTTACACAATAATAACGTGTAGCATTTAGATGGGAATATCTTTGGAACTAAAAGTCGTAGAGAGTTGAAACAAATATCATTTTAAAGGTTACAGTGTTTCCTATTTGTTAAACGTATTGTTAATAATTAATTAACAATTTGTAATAAACAAATTATATGAACAAATGCTCACGAACAATTTTTTTTTTCTTTTATACCAAGAACAAAAATTTATAATACAACTAGATATGTAAAAATTTATGAAATTAATAAATAACGAATAAGCAAATTTTATATAATAAAAAGAATAATAATGATGAAGAAGAGGAAGAAGAGAATGCGAAACTTTTCACGCGTAATAAATGCTCGAAATTTCAATTTAATTTCTTCCCCTGTTGGGAATTAATTATTACACGCATCATCGAAAAATGTTCCTACGGTGTCCGTTTTTTTTTATTCGTTAATAATTATTCCCTAATTTTAATGGTAATAATTTTCATTACAATCTCAGAGAAGAGCTCGTTTCGTTATCGATGTAACACTTTTCTCTCTCTCTCTCTCATACCTTGCTATTTATTTATTATTATCTCGTTTATTCTCAACCACGATTATATTCGAATATCGGGATAAAATTCGTAGGAAAATTCAAATCGTGTTTGATATGAAAGTTATGGTGGTAGGTTGATCACGTTGCGCTTGTTTGTTACGGGATCAGGATTGCGATATGATTTTCGCTTTAGCAACGTTGCTAGTGGAATAGACTGAAATATTTGAACCGGGAATACGGGCTTCTCTTTCTCCTACCCTTTTTACCCCATCCCCTCTCTCTCTCTCTCTCTCTCTCTCTATATATATATATATTTGTTTACATATGTGCAATATATGTATTACATATATGTATGTAAATATATGATGCTCTTCTTTACTCCTCCAATAGTAGTATTACATACATTGTACTCTCGTATCTTGATTTCAAATCTGGCTCGCATGAATGGTGCATTGTATTATAATGTTATGCTAATAAAGTAGATCCTTCTAACAAATCATCCGTATAAATCTAACGTCATTTTCTAATCAAGTAACGATTGATTAAAGTTTTGACACCTTCAAAAACTATGAACATTGATTATCGAATGATGTTAATTTCATTGTACAATAACTTATGTTAGTAAAACGTAATGTTGAATTCATATTTGCTTGATTACAAATGAATGAATAAATAAAAAAAAAAAACAGGAAGTATCATTAAAAAAAGGAATCTTAGAACCTGGTAGTAATTCATTCTACCTTCTATATTTTAACGAGCAACGCGATTTTTTTTTTTTTTTTTTTTCAAAGGAAAGGGCAGCATAACCTAACCGGCGTAAAAGTTTGATGACGTTCTATATGATTATTTTAAATGAAAGAACGATTAAGTATACAACAACAACAACAAAATAAAGAAAGAAAGAAATGTTTTTAATAAATTATGGACACATTTTTCTTCAGAGAGAAAATTATTTTATTTTATTTTATTTTTTCAACATTTTCTTCTTTTTTTATTCATTCGATCCTCCTAGTCGTAAGAAAAAGGGGCATTCGAAAATAATTTCCGCCAGGGACAAAAAGCCAGAAGAAGAATGTCCTTGAGAGAAATTTCAAGAAGAAAAACGCTTCTTCTTCGTCTTTTTCGTCTTTTCCTCCATTTCCACCTTCCCATTTTACGAAGAAACTTCCGATACAAATCTCATCCAACATAGACGACAAAATTTCGTTTATATTCTTTCACCAAGGAGGGGATCCTCCTCTTTCTTTTAGGGTTTCTTTATAAAATATTTCCGAATCTTTGGCTTTTCTAAAGTTCTTCCATGCTTGTCGATTTTGGTTTTTCCATGTTTTTTTCTTAACGATAGATACTTTCTTATCTTTAAAGAAAAGATAGAACCTTTCATTGAGAAACTACTTTGTCTCTATCTTTCTTCTTTCCTTCTCTCTTTTTGGTGAGTGGAAGCTTTTAAAGAGCTTTAGTAGGAACAAGCTCAGAGGCAACGAACGTTACGGTTCACCTAAATCTTTGCTCTGTCGAGCACAAATTTCTCTCTTTCTCTCTTTTTATCTTTATCTTGCTTTCTTTCTCTGTCTTATTCTCTTCTACTTATCGTGTAGATATAAAAGGATACAAAAGAGTTTCCATCAAATGTATTACATTTTCGTTACATTTATTTGGTTTTGCCCAATAAATGTGGTTTAAAGAACTTTTATTACCTTTTGTTTGTATTTGATTAAATAATATTGGCTTGGCAACTAGGTGATTGCTGATTTTGTCAACAGATAGATTTTAAACTTTTTTTTTATTTCGTTAACGTGTTTAAAGTACCTAAACTATATTTTTTTCTTATCGTTTAGACTTGTACTTTTCATTTGGTAAAAAAATTATATCGATTAGTACTTTAGATTTGTTTTTATCTCAATTTAAAAATGGAAGAACAAGACGTACACTTGAGACATATTTGTATTATTTCCGAAAAGGCAACCAAACGATCAATTCAAACGTGTACGTTCAACAACTCGCCAAACTAAACGATGCAATTCAAGCAATGCGGTCAGAAGTAACAAATCGTAAGAGTGTTGTTTTCCGCCATGATAATGCAAAGCCCCACACACATCTTTGGTCACTCGCCAAAAATTATAGAATCTAGGTTGGGATGTGTTGTCACATCTGCCATATAGCCCTGACCTTGCACCTTCAGACTACCATTTATTTCGTTTCATGCAGAACTCCTGAAATGGTCAAATTTTTAACGACATTAATGATATCAAATCACACTTCATTCAGTTTTTTAATAGCAGAGATCAGAAATTTTATGAACGTGGAATTATGACACTGCCTGAACGATGACAAATGGTCATCGACAAAAACGGACAGTATCTAATTGAATAAAGTTATATTTTTAAGCAACTATTTAGAATTTTCAGTCTTATTTGAAATCCACAAACACTTAGTTGCCAACCAATAGTATTTTTCATATTAATCTTTTTGAGTCTCTCAAATAAATAATTTTTACTAGCAATTATTTATCTTTCAAATTGGTTCGACCAATTTTTTTAATACAAATTTAACAAAGTCTTTTTAATTGACACTTTTAGTTGTACATTTAAATATTTTTCGATAAGTATTTGATCGTATCGATATCATTTAAATAAAATATGTAATTTCTTTTTTCCAAAGAAGAATAATAGAGAAATAAGGAAAGAGGAGGAGTATGTAAGAGAAGTATGTAAATGGTAAAAAAAAACATAAAAATATGTGGAGTAAAGTATCGAATTCTTCGATTCATATCTCATGGAGTGCTTTCGTCTGTTAATAAAAAGGCAAAGACTGAACGACCTCTTGCATCAAATTGCCATACGAAGAGAAATAAATATACTTGTATATATACATCATCATACTTATTCGTCTTACATTCTTCGTTTCGTATTTTTCAAAGAAAATTTCTCTCCTTCTCTCTCTCTCTCTCTCCTTTTCTCTTACTTGTACTCTTTTTAACTCATGAAAAGAATACAAGATAGATACTGATGTATTCAAATGGTAGACGTAGACGAAACGAAAATCGATCATCGTGAAAAGAGACGTATTGCATTTATGAGATTCTTTTTACAGAATGACATTTTCTATTCGAATGATACTTATCTATCAAAAGAATAAATAAGAGGAAGTAGAAATGAATGGGGGAAAGAACCATAAAAAGAGAAAAATAATGGATACAGTGTTGATCTTCTAACTGTGACGATTTTTAAATAACTCGTAAATTGTAGTCATTGTTAATAATTATTCATTTTATAATTCACACTTTATGTAATAATAACTTTGTTGATATTTTTTTTCTTTGCAAAATTTGACGATTTATTGAAATTTCAAAACAAATATTCAACATTTACGTTTATACACCAAAGATGGTTACCAATATCTCGATAAATGAGTAAAGTAATTAAAAAATAGATTGAATCGTTGTATGTATGCTTAGATACATATCTAATTATTGACTATTACTACTTTTTATTATCAAAACTTACCCTGCACGTCTATAATAATATTCTATTTCGATTGAATAGTGGAATAAGAAATGTTATCTTCTGTCTATTGAATTATTGACCTTTACTACTTTTTACTTGGAAAATTTTTTTCTAAATTTATTATTTAAGATTCATCCTTTACATCTACACTGATATTCTGGTTAGATTGAATAATGGAATAAGAAAATGATACCTTTTGTCCATTGAATTATCGACCTTTACTACTTCCTTTCATTTTCCTTACATTTCTTGTTCTTTCCCCCACTCGCAGCTACCCTCCACCCCTTATTTTAAATTCTTTTTTTTTCTTTTCGTTTTTCTTTGCTAAATCTCTGGTTAAGAATTCTCGAACGAAAGCTATTACACGGTAGTACCTTTTAAATCCAAAGACACGTAGGTGAAAGCGATCGAAGAAGCAGGAAAAGACTACCAACTCTTTCTTAAATTGGCTTCGGGTAGTTTCCATGAGAAACGAACGAACGATAAGAAGAGAGAAGAGAGAGTGAGAGAAAGGAGAGAGTGGGGTAGGGGAGAGTAAGGAGTGAGATGGAACGGAGAGACTTCGTTCAGAACTTTATTTAATTTCTTTTTCGATTTAAAGTAGAAAGTGTGTGAGTAAGAGTAAGGATAGAGATTGGTACAATTGGAATTGGCATGGATACGATGTCGAATCACGTTCTCACTTTCTCCAACTACATTTAATCACTCTTTCAAAGTAAACTGATAAGCATTGATTAGGGTAGGAAAGGGTGATTTTTATCTTTCTTGACAGATTTAGAGAAACAACAATCCACGTTATTTGGTATTTAAATATAAAATCCGTAACGTGAAAGATTTTTATAGTCAAAATCGTGAAAGAAATTTTATCTTTAGTTTAGTATATTCAAATAAATTTATTATTTTACTATAAGGATAAGAGACATTAAATTAATAAGAATTTTAAATAAAGGAATTTTTTATATTTGAATTAAAATAAGAATGGATATTAAAAATTGATCAAACCCTATAAATTAGTTTCCTCATCCAAGCTAATAATTTTCTTATCTTATCATTTTAATAAACATTATCCTTTCCTTCCCCTACTTTACGTGAACCAAAAATTGCCGAAATAATCGTAAATATAATACATACATATATCGTGATAGAAAATCAGGTTTATCCATTTCAGAGATGATCCGATAACTGGATGAAATAACCGGAAGGCATTCGCGTATATTTCATCCCCTATTTTACTTTTTTTGTTATTCCTACAAGACTTACGTCTATCACGTTGATCGAAATACAGGAGAAAAGTTGTACGAAGGGGTAGGACGATGATGCATCACACCACCACCATCATCATTGTTGTCATCATCATTATTATTATCATCATCATTACCATCATCGTAGTTCGAATCGTCAAGGACGATTGATATTTCTGGACAGCTAATTTGCAGCTCTTTTATATCAACATCCCAACATGCTTGCATTACTTTGTGTTCTGGGTTTATATATACATATACATATATATATAGAATATTTCTATGGGTTATACATACCAAGCAGGTATTGAACCCTACATCTAGCTACCACAAATGTCTACATATATATGTGAATATATATATATATATATATATTTATTTGATGTTCGTTCGAATTATGCTCACGTTCGATCGTTCCAGAGAGTATGCTGAGCCCTCTTTTCTCTTCTCCTCTTCTCCTCATCCAACTTCTCCTCTTCCTCTTCGTTCTCTTCTCCTTCCAGTTTCTAGTCTCTCATTCCAGTACTTGTTCACGGTCTCTCTCGAGTGGTTCAGTAATATTGGCGACGTGTGCGTCACGAGTGCCGCAGTTTAAACACGTATGAATGGCGAGACAAGTTTGCACGCTACTCGTCCGTTTCCAACTAAAAACTCAAACTACTCTCAACGTAGACTTATTCCTTTTCCATTCTTTTCCTTTACTTTCCTTTCCTTTACTTTCCTTCCCTTCCCTTTTTTTTTTCCTTTTCCTTTCCCCTATTCTTTCTAGATTCTTTTTTTACTTCGTAAATAAGTACCTACTTCTTCTTACAAACCCTATGGAAAAATCGGTCTTCACTCGACTTGTTCTTACGTGCTTATTCCAGATCGATTGTTTCCTTCTTCTTCTTCTTCTTCTTCTTCTTCTT
>JACGTP010000021.1:1142544-1163639 GCA_023678845.1 Mischocyttarus mexicanus | reverse complement strand
TAAAAATAAATATTTACTTACGTTGACAAGAAATTTGTCTTTATACATTTCTAAATAGTATTTGCTATCGAGAAAAATTTAACCCTATTCGCCATCTCTGTTTAATTCCCTATATTAAATATTACTTAATAATATAAGATATTTGTAAAGACGAATTATCCTAGAGGTTACGCACGTAAATGATGTATTATTTTTAACGTCGAAGCACACTTTGCTTTCCTTCGTCTAAACAAATATAGATCTTCAACTAAATATTCGAAGAATTACTTTTGATCTGATTTTTAGGAACACTTGCCTTCGTTTTATTTAAGAAAAAAGTCGGTGTTATTATAATTTAAAATGTAGCAATTAGGAATACTTTTTTACAGAAGTTCATTTGTAACCCAGCACTGATTATCATTGCGCAAGCTTTTTCAGTAACCGTCCTTACCATTCGTTCGCTGGTCCAATAAAGGCAAAATCATAATGAACGGATTGCACTGTGTAGATAAATCAAACTGTTTCAGGCAACAAACAAATAATCTTAAAAAAAAACAACTTATGACATATTCTAAAACAATTAATCGTATTCTTTTGCATAACTGGTCATTTACTTATTTTATGACACACCAGAACTAAAGCGAAGGAAGCAATAGACCATCATTTTGGGTTTCGTATAATGAATTTATTTTTTGTGTTAATTATAAAGCTCTCACTATTGTGAGGCTTTTTCAAAAATTTAATCGAATATACGATTGTAAAAAGAATATTTGAAATTGATTAACGAACTTACATACTAGTTAACAATAATTCTAAAAATAAATATTTACTTACGTTGACAAGAAATTTGTCTTTATACATTTCTAAATAGTATTTGCTATCGAGAAAAATTTAAGCCTATTCGCCATCTCTGTTTAATACCCTATATTAAATATTACTTAATAATATAAGATATTTGTAAACACGAATTATCCTAGAGGTTACGCACGTAAATGATGTATTATTCTTAACGTCGAAGCACACTTTGCTTTTCTTACGTCTAAATAAATTTAGATCTTCAACTAAATGTTCGAAGAATGACTTTTGATCTGATTTTTATGAACATTTGTTTTCGTTTTGTTTAAAAAAAATAATCGGAGTTATATTAATTTAAAATGTATCAGTTAGAACTTTTTCCCAAAAGAAGATCTTTTCTTAACCAGCACCGATTATCATTGTACCAGATTTCTCAGTTACTGTCCTTACCATTCGTTCATTGGTCAATATAAGCAGAGTCCTAATAAGCGGATTTCACTGTATCTTACTTTGTGTAAATGTAGAGAAATATAAAATAGTAGACATTTGAATTATACGCACGCACCAGGTTCGATTCGAACAACCACTGTTCACTTCTTCTTTTTATTTCTATCTATTTCTCTCTTTTTCTTTTGTCTTTATCTATTTGTATCTAATATAAAAGACGAATTTGTGTTATTTAATTACTACATGGACACAAAGAAAAGCAGGAAAGGTTTTGAAAAAAATATTATTAGCGAGGAATGTTGGCTCGGTGAAACATCGATGTTTACACCTCTTCTCCTCTGCCTCCCTTTTTCTTCCTTCCTTTACCCTTTTTCAACCTCCACCCTACCACTCTCCACGTTTTCTCTCTCTCTCTCTCTCTCTCTCTCTCTCTGAATTTTTTTTTATCGAGAAAACTTCAATTCTAGAACACTCGTTTGTGTTTTCCTCCATTTTTATTTTTTCGCGTTAATTTAAAATCGATAGAAACTCGTTTGGAATTTATTTACATTACTCTTGTAAGTTTTTCTTATTTCTTTTCTTATAATCAATTCAACTGTGAGAACCGCATTCACCGTATTTGACCCCTTAACGAATACACACACATATGGACATACACATACGCGTACACATAAATATACATAGGATAATACATAGGATTTATACGTTCATCCATAGTAACGCTTATATACACACATAGGATAAATACTTTGAAGTAGGAAATTTCAATCCTAGCTGCTGAGTTTCCAGTACCCTTTGCAGAGAAACATATTTGTATCAGCTTTCGAAATCTACTGACTTCGAGCACGGAACAAACAATCAAACCCCCGTTTCTCGACCCAGTTTACGCGAACGAACGAACGAATTCTACAACGCTCAGATTGCTAATGTGTAACGCGTTCTGTTAGATGTAACAAGAGAGAAATCGGCTTTGCCATTTCCGATCGATTTGGTTCTATCGATTGTGTTTGATATATAGAGAACAGATTTTGATCCTCTTTGATCGATTTATCTAACAATAACATCGATAAAATTAATTTAACATTTGAAATTGTCGTGTTTTTTTAACCACTTGAAATATATCGTAGGACCAACTGTTCCAAATTAAACAAAAACAAGAATTTTCACTATTCGATGCCGTTAAAGTACATGAAGTGATTAAACAAAAAGAAGATATTAAACTAAATACATATGTACTTAAAAAAAAAACAGAAAGTATTTTATTTTCTACAAATGTGTGCTTCTTACAACGTCCTTCTTAGTATGACGTGTTTGTCGCTTCCTTTCGATGNCAAAATTAACGAAATTATTGTATTGTTTCTTTATCAAAAAGAAAATTATAATAATAGTAATAATAATAGTGATAATAGTAATAACAATAATAACAATAATAATAATAATAATAACAATAATAATAATAATAATAAATTTTGTTAAAAATACGACAAGTATAGGAGAGATTTTTATATATTATATTAATTTGTTTGATTGTTTTATCACGTAGAGAATATGCATGTGTTCTTTTTTTTCATTTTAGTTTTCTTGTTTTTTTTTTTTCTTTCTTTCCTTTTTTTAAGTTTCTTCTTCGCTTTTACAAATGTCGAGAGAAAAAAAGAAATAAAAAATTCACAAATGATTTCACCTAATTCAACAAAATATAACATATATATATATATATCGTACAATTAAACTTTCACAATAATAATAATATTCAATCCAAGAAGAAGCTTTTTAAGGCCTATTTAATTACACGAGCGAAATATGCCTTTGATTATTCTAATTTATTCTTTTCTTTTCTTTTATATATTTCTTTTTCATTTTTTTTATTATTATTATTATTATTTTTTCCAGTGCATATACTTGTTCGATATCATACGTAGAGTTATATTATGAATAATATGACACCTCTCACAGTACAGGTATAATACTAAAGACTTTAAAAAGTCAATAAATCCGAAGGCAATTTCGACGTGATATTTTTATCCACTTGTGTTTCTTTTTTTTTTTTTTCTACCTTTCATTCTTTCTTTCTTTCTTTCTTTCTTTCTTATTTTCTCTTTTTCTTTTTCTCCTTAGTTAAACAATATACAAAAATGATTAAGATACAATAATTAATATATAATACGTTGTACAATTTAATTGGCCAAACCAATATATATTCTACATTAATTATTTTAATATATAATATAATATAATAATATATATATATATTCTTCATTTTTTCTTCTTCTTCTTCATCATCATCATCTTCTACTTATATTCATATTAATTCGCATAAACGAAGGGTTGCGTCTAAAATTATTACTAATAGGCGCTTGTTTCATACAAAGTAGATATTTGGAGGGTAATTGGAGGGAGGGGAAAGTGGGTAAACTTGGCTCGCAAGTGTACAATAATAATGATTTAAATGTGTTTTCAACTAGCATAATAATATTCCTTTTTTTTTTTTACATAAAAAGAGAGAGAAAAGAAAAATTAAAAAGAAAGGAAGAGAAAGAAATAAAACCATATTATGTGTTTTCGTGTAATAGTGATACGAGATTATATTATATATATTATTATATATATATTATATATATATATATTATATATATTATATATATTATATATATATGCATATTAAAAACTACTACTCTTCTCCCCTCTTTTCTCAGACAGTTTAATTATTTTTCTTTTCCTTACTTGTTGTGTATTTGTTTAACTGATTATAAACAACACCCATTTTATACATTGTGTGTTTAAATTTTATTATAGTTTGAAATATTTGTGTTCCTTTAATCTCTTAATTTATGCACATTGCTCTCTTTTAGGCAACTTAGGACCATCATCACAATCAACACGACGCAAGAAGAAAGTGGGTCGGATGTATTTCTTTTTCTTTCTTTTTTTTTTTTCCTTTTACATTCAAAAATTATTAAAACATATAGAGATAGAGAGTTGTTTTTATCCTTCATTTTGATTATATTCCAGTTGTATTTTATGTGTTTGTTTGTCTTTTTTTTTATTCTTTTCTTTTATAGATATATCTTATATCTACGTTTAGTATTCCTCGTGTTCCTTTTTCTTTCCTCTTTCTTCATTTTCTTGCATCCTTTTTTTTTTCTTCCCTTTTTTTTGTGAAATTGTGATATCTTCTCTCACTTCTATGATAAATTCCATAACTACAGTGTCACGTTTCAATATTTTTTTTTTATTGACAGTCAATTTTCTTCACAAATGTATTTTTATTCCAGGGATTAGGGAAGGATTTCCTTGAACAGTCCATACAGGTTTTGTTAGTTCTTTTTTTCTTCTTCATTTTTTTTATTCATTTGCAACGTTTTCAAGTGTAATAATTATGTGCACTTTTTCTTTCATTTTTCTTTCTTTCTTTCTTTCTTTTCTGTTTTTGTTTTTTTTTAATACGTTCTCGTATACACTAACTATTATTACTTTTTTTTTTCTTTTCAACCGTTGTGCAAATTT
This sequence comes from Mischocyttarus mexicanus, assembly GCA_023678845.1. Classification (NCBI taxonomy): domain Eukaryota; kingdom Metazoa; phylum Arthropoda; class Insecta; order Hymenoptera; family Vespidae; genus Mischocyttarus; species Mischocyttarus mexicanus. The sequence goes on along the minus strand of JACGTP010000021.1, from coordinate 1,158,914 downwards.
TGTTAATATATACTTCGCGTGTTGAGATAATGTTTATTAGTTTGTTTTTGTTTTTATATTAGCAAGAGGACCTGTTAATGTCGCTGCTATTCTACCGAGTTTCTTACGATGTACATAATTTACATTTTTCTTCGGTGCTATATAATATTATTATATATATATACCGTAGATACTTTTTTTTTATCATAATATGTAGCATTTTCCACTGTACTGGACCTTTTTTGAAATAATAGTTCATTAAAATGTTCCAGTGACAATTTCGTTAAATGTCTTTTTTTTTGTTTTTCAATACGACATATACACACAGATTTTTATTTTTTTTTATTTTCTTTTTCTTCTTCTTTTACACAGTTATCACTGCACTTTTTTCACATAAAATTTTAGATAGCAGATGTGTCTCTGTCTCTCTCTCTCTCTTTTTCTCTTTCTCATAACGAAGGATACTTGAAAAAAGTTTGGTATTTGTTTTCTTCCTCTTCTTCTATGTAATTACAAATTAATATTAATTTTTTTTATATCATTACACAACACAATTATTTTGGGGAATATTTTATGTCCACCAATTATTCCATTTATTGAGACTTGTAAATTTCATGGTGTCCACCTTTCACTTTGATGTCTTTCTATCAATGTTTCTTATTTATGGGTTTATTATTATAATTATAATTATTATTATTATAATTATTATTATTAATATTATTATTAATATTATTACTATTACTATTACTATTATTATTATTATTATTATTATTATTATTATTATTAATATTATCATTATAATAATTATTATTACTATTATTATTATAATTATTATAATTATTATTATTATTATTGCAGAGTTCTCTACTACCTTTTAATGTAAAAAAAAACCCCCAGTGTCCCATAAATAAAATAAAATAAGATAAAAAATAAAATCGTCAAATATGTTATATACATTTTTGTGTTATTAGATAAAACCATATTATCATATATATAAAAAACAAGTTTCAACTTTTATTTATAAAGAGAAAAGAAAAAAAAAATTAGAAGAGAAAAGAAAACAAAAACATAACATATTATTGAAACATAAAAAAAAATTAGACATCAACATAAAATATGATTTTTTTTTTTTTTTCTTAATTAAATTAAATCATACGAGAGATTTGTTGGGCAATAGTATAATTTGTGTTGACAATAAATAATCAAATTCTATATGATAATATAGAATCAAATTACATAAATAAATATGTAAATGAAAAATGAAAAATGATTAGAATTTTGAAGAGAGAAAGAAGAAAAAAAATAGAAACAATAATGAAACGATGGGAACGGTAAAATAAAAAAAAAAAAAAAAAAAAAAGTAAATTCGAGGTCATAATAAAGAACTCAGCAGCGCCCAGGATGCTGCATATGTGCAATTAATTCGACTTACATGTTCATTGTTGTTTGATTATTTAAATTAGTTCAGGTTAATTCCTAGTTAACCATAAGTGTATGTGACTCCATTGGTGCAGCACTATCGTACAATGTATCAGTGTCTTGTGTAGGCTCACCCTGAAGTTGACATTGATTACTTAATGTACCAGCACCGCAGTCGCAAAAGAACCTGTAATTATTTCATTTATTCTTTATAAATTCTTATTTTATAAAAAGTACCTAAATTATTAATTAATAAACTTATAAATAATATAACTATAACTATATACGTAATCAAATGTCATGCGATAGGTGAACAAATATTTGATATATGCAGATAATAAAAATACATTTTATATCCATTCCTTTTTTTTTAAATAATATTGAATTTGATATATTAAAATATCTTACCGATCATGTCTTATAAATTCTACATCGTGCCCTGCATGACAAGTTTTAATGCAGTTGACACATATTGCATTGCGATCTGTGGTATTGCAAGTTTGACAGCGATAAAAGTCATGCATTGGAAAAGAGGTATATGATGAAATTTTGTACAAGCACTGACCATTCCCAACTGCCTTTTCCACAGCATCTTGATTGTTGAATATTTTATTACCTAAATGAAATTAACAAGTATTAATAAATATTCACATCTGTTTTCGTTTTCTAATCAATGTCGATATATTTCAATATTTTACCTCTAGTCGTAGGTTGTACACCACTTGCTAAGCAAAGACCACCAAATCGATTATTAAAGATCTGATTAAATTCTAACGTTGCAGTTGCATTGTTAGTTATTTCAACGCCTGCTGCTAATCCGTCAAAAATTCTATTTCTCCTTAATACTGGATGAGATTGTGTAGATATAAGCACCCCGGCTTGTGCATTACGAAATATGTCATTTTCTTCCAAGACACCTACATTACACATACAATATTTAATATAATAAATGACAATAATGATAATAATAATTGCAGGATAATTACCTTTACCACCATTAAATATACAAATTCCTCCATCTCTTCCATCGAATATTTTGTTCCTTTTTAATGTAGGATTACTGTCTGTTTTGATCCAAACGCCTGCCATGGCATTATCAAAAATTTCATTTTGTTCAAGTAAACCTAAACCGCTATTGTACACGAGAACACCACCATTTTGTCCGCCCCATATTTTATTTCCACGTATCACTGGATTACTTCCAGTTCTATTTAAAAAAAAATCATTATTCGTATCATTATTTGTTATATTATTATATATTAAATTGTATTAATTAAATATTGTTTAAAATTAATAACAATTGATTCTTTGATAATTATAAATAATAATGATGGTTTACCTTATTTGTACTCCTGAATAAAGATGGTTGAAGATATCATTATCTTCTAGTTTTCCATGTCCATTATCATAGAAATAAACTCCAACTTGTTTTCCACTATGAATTCGATTTCTTCTTAAAACTGGAGTTGATCCTGTAGTAATCCAAACTCCTGCTAAAGTATTGGCATAGACTTCGTTTTCTTCTATTAAACCTTGTCCTTTTTCATGTACATATATACCTCCATGCTGACCATGATGTATTTTATTATGCCTAACTATTGGATCTGAATTTGTTCTGATTTGTATTCCAGCCAAAGCGTTACCATAAATATTATTATGTTCTATTAAACCCCTTCCTTCTCCAAATATATACACACCTCCTTGATGGCCATTATAAATTTCATTTCTACGAATTGTTGGGTTTGAGTTAGAAGTAATCCAAACTCCAGCAAAATTGTTAGAGTGAATTTTGTTATCAATAAATTGTCCTAATCCGTTTTCATGAACATAAATTCCCCCCGTTTGACCATGATGTATCTCACAATGTACAACTGTTGGATTGGCACCAGCTTTTACTTCAAAACCTGCTATTCTGTTATTATGAATATCATTTGCTTCAAAATATCCAAGACCATTATCAAATGTGAATATTCCAACATCTCTTCCATGATGAATGTGATTCCTTCTCATAATTGGATTGGCATAATTTTTAACCCAAATACCAGCTAACGCATTCCGAGAGATTTCATTATCTTCATAAGTTCCCTGTGCATAATCGGTAACATAAAGCCCAACATTTTCACAATCCGATATGTCACAGTTCTTTACCACAGGATTAGCGCCGACACCAGAGACACAAACAGCTGCTCCCACTACATATATGCAAAGATATTCGAAAAAGATTTTAGAAAAAAGTTATTCAATTTATAATAAATAAATAACATAATCGTTATATTAAAATTTTGTACCCTTACCAACACTCGAGCTTCTAATAATGCAGTGATCGACTGTAGGACTACAGTTTTCACCCACTTCCAAACAATAATGTTTATGATGCGGAACAGTACTAGTAACATCTGGAGTAAACTTTAAAGTAAGGTGCCCAGCATATGCACGCTTAGCACCTTCTACAAACATTACTGTAGATTCACTTTCTCTTTCCAATATGACTGATTCCGCCACATTACCAGGAGCTGCTCCAATAAGTGCAACATCACTGTCGATTACGAGAAATTCACCTCTGTACGTTCCAGCATGTAAGAATACTAAATGTTGAGGTGCTTCTTCTATTGTTTGAGAATTACTCCCACAACAATTTCCTTGAGCACTTGTACTTCCACTGCTAGTAGAAGAACTACTGTTACTGCTTCTATATTCATCTACATAATCTAATGCTCCTTGAACTGTGTTGAAATATGGCAAATTACGCCCTTTGAATTTTAAGTCCTGGAAGCCAGGTCTAACATGTACTCCCCTATATAATTGCCTAAAGCTTTCTTTCCATGGATTTGGATAATCTGACTCATCCGGAGAAACAAATTCAAATTTACAAGGTGCTGGATTAAACAAAGGTAAGTCATACTCATATACTTGTTGATACAGGGATTTCCATAGTTCTGTGTCATTAGCAATAGCTTGAAAACGTTTACAAACTTGCGAAACTCTGCACAAATCTTGTTCCATTAAATAATTGAATATAGTAAGCAACACTTCATCCGGTAGTTCATATTGGAGATAATGCGCGGCTGTATTTGTATTTGTACCTATTAAAAAGAAACAGATTTTTATATATATATATATATAAATATATGTATATATATGTATATATATAAATCCATTTTTTAATTGACAATAAAACAAAGAATATACATTTCACTTACAATAGGTTGATCAGTGATAAACCTTTTAAACGTACCATCCGCAGAAAGTGAACATGTTCTCCGTGGTCGTTTTCTTGCTGGAAGGGTAAAACTGCCAAGAGTAGCAGCAATACTATTGCCACTCGATGGAGGTAGTGCAGAACTTGTGCCAGGTGCTGGATCCGGATGAGGTGGACTTTTACGCCTCAAATCGTATGGCGAAGAATGCGAATGTGATGGAGATGGCGAAGGTGCAGCTACACCGGATACGCTAGGTGAAGATCCTCTTCCTCCACTACCACCACCACCACCTCCTGCTCCTCCTCCAGCCCCTGCTCCTCCTCCTCCGCCACCTCCTCCACCTCCACCTCCACCAACACCACCGCCAGTAGGAATTTGATTTGATGCTGGACATGGCAATTCGCATGGTTCGGCTATAATACACCAAATTTATATCACTGTTATATTATCGTATTTACAATAAATAAAAATTATAGTTGCTTAATACATTTCGTGCCACGTGTACCACCGGTGTTACACACAGCAGACATATTTATTTAATGCGTCAAAACATCAAATGGTAATTTTTTTAATATATATTACTATTACATATTATATAACATAATAAAAATTACTTGTATCTGAACTAGAGATAGGTTGAAAAGGTTATGTTTCAAAATAGCTGTCAAAGTAGCTGTCAAAGTAACTGTCAAAATTGACAACTGTATCTAAACAAATTTCTAGAGAATTTCAATGTTTTATCTATCTTTTCGTTCATTAGTTCTCATTGAAGAAAAAAAAAAGAAGCTCAAGAGAGAGTATGTACGTTTATTATACTTTATATTGATCAAAATTATATCTAAAAGAAAAAAAGAGTATACTACCACCATGTTAATTACGTATACCGATTACTATAAACGTCATTCGACACAAGTTAGCAGCAATCTTTAGAGGAGATAAATAATAATAATAATAATAATAATTACATTTACAAATTCCATACTAATAAAGTAATAAGAATAAGAAGAAGAAGAAGAAGAAGAAGACAAAAAAAACCAAAACGTATAAATATGAACCATAAAAAAAGAAAAAGTAAAAAATATCCTTTTTTTTTTCACAAATTTGATTGATCGAGATTTAGGTATTCCTCTTATCAATTATCCTTGGAATCATAATAATCATTGCAAAAAGTATAACGAGACACAGTGATTTAATGTTAAATATATATATATATGACAAAAAATATTGGTTCATTGAAACAGCTGTGTTCTTTATCTCAAAGCATATTGAATTTTTTTCTTTTTTTTTTTGTTTCAAATTGTATACGAGGAAGACGTTTAGGTTCATTACAGCTGTGCGGGTAGTAAAATCGACATTACGAAAAGAAAAGAGGGGTTAAAAGAGGTAGAAGTGGACAGACAGATAGATAGATAGACAGACACAGATAGACAGACAGACAGCCAGCCAGAGAAGGAGAGAGAGAGAGAGAGAGAGAGAGAGAGAAGAAAAAGGGGGTGGGGGTGAGAGGCGAGGTAGTAGACAGGACGGACGTACAGGAATAAAAATTGACAATGGTTAAAAAGACAGGAAAAAAGGAGGAGGGGGAGGCAATCGATGATTAATAGTAAAAGATGAAACCGGATCGATTAACGTTTAAATTAATATACGTCATTGACATGTAAAAAAAAAAATAAAAAAAAAAACGTCATCTAGAATTTTCTGATCTGTGCTTTCGATAGACCCTTTTTTTTCTCAACCTATAAAATCGTACATACTTCAATGGACGTGTGTGTGTGTGCATATATATACATATACATATATGCATGTGTATAAGCTGAAGGGTGACTGTCGCGTTTACCCATCGTCGGCATTTTAAAGCAAGCTTATGTTATTCAACTTATAGGAATTGAAATGGAATTTGAAAAAGGTCTTCATTGGTATTTTTTTTGTTATATTAAAAGAAAATGATGAAAAAGGTAACACGAAGGAAAAATATAAAGGTTTAATAAGAAAGAAGTTTTGTGCAGGTAAAAAGAAGGTGAACCGATGCTGCCTATGGGATGCCTTACCCGAGGTGGTTCTTGATGGTAGGGGTATTCTGTTAGCTCCTTTCCTTTTTGATCTACGCACGTAGTTGCGCGATGACGTAAACGATGCGCTTGGCATTTTTCCTTGCCTTTATTAACGGAAAGAAAATAAATCCGTAAAATATTATTAAAAAAATAATTAAACACTAAACAATGGCGACACTTCTACCGAGCCCGGCGGCCATCTTCTCATCGACAGTAGGACTGTCGACTAGTATTGGAGCGCCAATCGGATGAATTTCTGTTCTTTTCACTATCTCTCTCTCTCTCTATCTTTCCCTCCCTCTATATATATATATATCTTTTTCTCTCCTCTTATTCACTCACTCTTTCTGTCCTCTTCTCTTTTGATCGTACTCGCGCACTCTCTCTCTCTCTCTCTCTTTCTCTCTCACTCCCCGAATCTGCCTTTCTTTCTCTTTCCCCCTTCCCCGTCACTTCTTCCGTCGCCACCCAACACTCCTTCCAACCCCCTTACTGATCCCCCCTTCTATATTGCGATTGCCACCACACAAGCAAGCAACATTAGTATGGAGTTATGGAGACCACGGATCGAAATGCCGATTTATCCTGTATATCCGGTATTTTCTCATGCTTCGTATTATCGGTAGTTTATATCGCGAGTTTATACGTATGGAACTCTCCTCACAACAGGTACAGAAAATCCATTTATTCCTTACAAACGTCTAAATCGTAATGACATTCCTATTTTAACTTCCGCGGAACACGCTTTGCTCGTTAACAGTGTCTCCTCTCTCGTAGCCAAGCAGGCAGACAACTACGAACGTAAAAAAAGTATATAAGAGTGAGAGAGAAAGATAACGCAATTCCTTCTCTGCCCTCCAAACCCCTTACCACCGACCCTGGCACCACCCCTACCACTCAGTTTACCAACTCTCGTGTAGAAGATCATATTTCTGGACAAGAATGAGTTTTGCTACCAGCACTCCTGGCGAGGACTCCACGAACTTTCCTTTTTTTCATTTTTTGGGGGGATATTCAAAAATAGTTTTTTTTTGGTCAGATATATCTTAAAACTTGTACAAAATATTGATTATCGAGATATAAACATTTTAATTATTCATTTCATTATGAATATATTCAATGTTCTCTTTTCTTTTTTTAACTAGGTATTCTTATTTTTCTTTCAATATCAAAATTTTGTACAAAGTTAAAACTTAAGTTTAAAGTTTTAAAAACTGATAATTCAAGATGGAATCGAGATATTTATAATATAAATTATATTTATATATTAGATAATTTATTATATTACTATATTTTTCATTTGCAGAGAACATCCTTCTACTATAAAAAGAAGATTCTTTAGTGTTTTTATTGTTGCTCTTATTTCTCCAATATTTTTATACGTTGGTTTGGACGAGAAGATTTATTCAAAAGTATTTATTTTAAATACATTTTGGTCTTGATGTAAATTATAAATAAATGTTTATATATTATTATATCAAGAAAATATTCTAGGCAACCATTTGGGAATTATTGGGTTTACGATGGTCTGGCTTATTCCAAGCAAGTGTTATACCATTCTTTTTAACAATGATCTTATTTTTGGGCCCATTGAGCGTACAAATTTTTAATGGATTTTGGAGATTATATGCTGGTTTGTAATCAAAATAAAATTGGATTAATGTTAACTTGTAACTGATCAATATTTTGGCTTCATGTTGGCTGGTCAGCAATGCATTAATATCAATATTGTTAATGAAATTAATCATTTTGATTTTGTTAGAGCCTATGTACTGGCTAGGAAGTGTACATACATTAATTTGGTGGAGGAATCATATTGTTGCACCACTGTCAGAGGAATGGACCTTTAGAGCTTGCATGTTACCATTACTTTTACAATGTTTTACACAAACTACTGCCATATTTATATGCCCATTATTCTTTGGAGTGGCACATTTTCATCATGTAGTAGAAAGAATTAAAATGGGAATGGAAATAAAACTTGCTTTATTCATATCTTGTAAGTATTTCTTATCTATCATTTTAATCGTATAAATATGTAAAAATATTTTCATTAATGAGAGAGATTGGGATGAACAGGTTTCCAATTTACATATACTACATTATTTGGAGCTTACGCAGCATTTCTATTTGTTAAAACAGGTAGATTATTTTATATTATCCAAACTTATATATATTAAAATTATATTATTCTAATATTATTTTACTAATCTTTGAATTTTCTATTTTCGTAGGACATTTTATAGCTCCTTTCATGGCTCATTCATTTTGCAATCATATGGGATTTCCAGAATTATCGGAAGTCATAGCTTATAAAGATCCCTTAAAAAGAGCAGCACTGTTTTCTTTATTTGTCATTGGTTTATTTGCATGGTGTTTTCTATTAACACCAATGACTGATCCAGCAATATATCATAATAATTTATTTTGATATATATGTATATATCTGAAGATTTATATGAATTATATTTCGCAAAATTGTTACGGGTGTTAGATTGTAATATTTCTATATCAAGTATTTCATTTGTAATTAAATAATAATTAATCATGTTATGTGAAATATGTTAATACTTAAGATATATACTTATAAGGATATACTTATAGATTACATTACAAAATATGTCTACATTAAGTTTAATAATGGATATATTAAGTAATAATATGCGTTAAACGCATAATGTGATTACACTTGATGTAATATCAGTCAAAAGAAAAAAACTATAAAATATCACCGTAGTGCCTGAGAAAATAAAACTTTTACTATAAAAATTAAACGTGCCAATAATATTATACCATTAAATATATCATTTTACCTAATTGTTCTTTTAGAAATATATAATTTATAATATACAATTTAATATTATAAATACACCAAAATTTTATTTATTTACTTATTTGAGAATATCTAATAAAAATATTATATATCTATATATAATATAGATATAGCTGATATATCAGCTTTTATTGAATTAATAATAATAATAATAATAATAATAATAATAATTACATTAGGAAATCATTAATTACATTTATTTAAGCTTCTTATATTTTAACTTAACAAATTGAAAAATCTCCTAATATCTTTGTCTTATATTTATAATCCTAAAATGTATCTTTTTATCACATTTATTGCTGAATTATATTTAAATAATAGTATGATAAAAAAAAAAGCAAACGATATAAAGGCAGCAAGGCTTATTTTATTTCTATCATTGAGTATTAAAGATATTCGTCAACTTAATTATTTTACAACAATCTTATCTTTGAATTATATTAGTAATTTTTAGAAGTTGCATTAAAATGCAAAGAAATGCATGTGTTTTTTTTTCTCTTTCTTAAAACATAATCAGTTCTGTACGTCACTATTTTATTATTTGATCATTTAATGAACAGAGAATTATCAGCCATTGGATTTGAAATAGGAACTATAACTATAATGACTTAATTTTGATAACTAATTGATAATAAATATATATATATATAAATGCGATTTGCTAAAATACGTAAAATCGAGAAAAAAAAGTAAAGAATACTCAAGTAACTTAAATATAATGATAAAAAAAACTTACTTATTGTTGCTGGCTAGATCCAGCTATTGCCTCAGTGTTATGCGATTGATTAAGAAATAGAACGTTACTTGTTTTAATTCTTGCACCTACACCTGCGAGCGATGGGCACGGACTTATACACGGTGTTGAACAATGACTATTACTTAAATCACATTGATCCAGCAATTTCCAAAGTTCTTCTGGCGTAGGTCCACCTGATACATCTGATACTATTATATATAAGAAAAAAAAGTATCGATGTTATAGATCATGATATTTTGTCAAATATAACTATAGAAAAATAAATACCTTTATCTTGATGAAAGGATGGATCCAAGGCTGTTGTTAAATCCCACATTTGAATAGTACCATTAGAATGACCAGTAAATATAAAACGTCTAGGTCTTGAGCCCATTCGACTAGATCCTTCACATTCGTGAACGTAAAAAGAACTAATGATGCTACAATCAACCGATTGTATTACACAAACTCTTTTCCCATTAGATGCTAATCGTACAAATAATTGATCAGTTTCAGGTACAACTTTTTGAACAAAAACTTGTTCATCATCTTGTTCACCAAATGGACCTATAAATTGGAAATAATACTAAAATACTAATTATTCTAATAAAATAAATTTAAATAAAATTAATAAAAAAGAAACATACCAAAATCATTTCCAGCATAATAACTGACACAAGGTTCAACCGCTTCTAAAGATACTATTTTAAAACTTGCTTCAGGTGTTGATCCAGGTTGCGTTGAAATCATACCACGAAACCTTGTCACTGTCCAAGTTCTTACATGATTGTATTCAGAACAAACAGAAACTAAATATTTCTCTGATAATGTTACCTAAAATAATGAACAATTTGTATTCAACTTTTTTAGATTTTCTTTTTTACATTTTCTATTAGTTAACAATTCGACAAATTTCATACTTTTGTTACACTACTTTGATGAACAGTAAATGTTTGAAATAATTGTGGTCCATGACCAACAGTTTCAGGATGTTGGACAATAACTCTGACGCTACCAGATTCTGTACCATATGCAATTTCAATCCAGTTTCCACAGAGACCTATGAAAATGAAGAAAAAAAAATATAATAAAGATATGTACTATAATCTAAAACATTTAGAAGTATGAATTTTAAAATAATTTTTCTTTAAGAACAGAATATAAAAATAACTACTATATACAAAAAATAATTATTATAATAGTGGTATATATACACGTTAAATATTAATGCATTACATGTAATATTTAATAAAATTAATATGCAGTTGATAGTAAGCGTTTTATTACATTCTCTCTTCCTCTCAGATAGCAAATAAAAAACATTTAATGAACTAAACTTAAATAAAATAGTATAACAACATATATATATTTATTGTATAAATAAAGATCAAAAAAGAAAATACAAATGATTAAACTAATTATTGATAAAAACTCTGGTACAACTGGATGCATAAGTATAGCTGGGTTATAAACAATTAGTGTGATATAGAGATAAAACGTTGATACAAAGAAAATATATTGTTATTTCATTAAATATACATTGGTACAATGATATATATGAACGTGTGTATATAACATGCACACGCATTTGATAAAGCTACTTATTTATAATTAATTTTATGCATAAACTATTCCATTACAATCATGGAGTAATGTAATGAAAAATGAAACAAAGTTTTTAGTAGTTCTTTCGTAATTATATAAAGCTGTGCATTTTCTTTACTTAGCGTAGCTGCAATTTTATTCAAACTTGAGAGGAAGAGAATTTCTTTTTTGTAACTTATACCAAACGTTTTATGTGCGATTAAATATTAAATGTTGAGAAATGGTATTTGAATTGTGTATGTGGAATTGAAAACAAACACTAGATTATAATGACCCATACTTGCCTTGTGCTAATAATCCAGTTGTACGAAATCATGAGGCAAAGCATGTAATAATAAACTCGTATTAATATTTGAAAGCCACGTATGTGTTTGTGGCTTAATAAAAAGGGCCTTGATAAATAGTGTTAAAGGAGGAAGGATAAGTTATTGCTTTTCTTACAGGCATAAGCATACACATACATAAAACCTTTATATATGCATATTAACTTTATTATTAATTTAATTATTAAAGGCATGAGACTAATAAAAAATTTATATCAAATACGTGTCATAATACCGTGCTAAAAATTAAATAACGTATATTAAAATATAATAAAATTTCATTTGATGTATGTGCTAATCAAAGTATTAATAATTATCTAATGATATTTAATGAATTCACACTCTTAATCTATTATTAATAATATATTATATATATATATAACAATGTTAAATGTTTCAACTCACTTGTTTTTGGTGTTAGATAGACTGATATAGCAGTAATAGGATCATAACTTGGATCACGATACAATTCACTTACGAGAAGATCATTATCTTTCATTCTAAGAGGAAACTTTTGCATATCTATAATATAAATATGAGATAATGTGATTATTACTTGTTACTACTGTTAAGAAATATTTAATAAATACTTTTGATAATAGATAAGTAATATTTCCTTCTGTATTTACCAATATAATAAATAGAACCATTATTACAACCGAGAAGAAGAAATGTGCCAGCAGTGTCAAATGATAGAATAGGTTCTACATCTTGTATTTGCCAATGATGTGTCATTGCATGCCACACGCCAATCTTTCCAGTAGGTGAAAGAGCAACTAATTGGCTACCAATAAAAAATAAATATTCCACGCGAACATTCAGATTAAAAGTACCAATATTTGTTTTAATTCCATATTCAGAAACGCTCCATAATCTCACTTGATTTCCATAGGAAATAGCTACCATTTTACCATCAACTCCGCTNTTTTATTTAGTTTTTTTTTTCATTAAAACCCTTTTGCAAACTCCTCAAAATTACAAGATTTAAACTTTATTATATTTTGAAAATGTTATTTAGAGTAAAGAGGATTTTTAGAAACGGGAAAGGATAGGAAATTACGTTTGAGAAATTTTACGTCGATGTTATTTAAAAAAGAAAAAAAAAAGAAATAAATAAATAGAAAAAATATTTCGAACTTTGACTGACAATTCAATATTTAAGAATATAGCCGAAAGTACTTAAAAAACAACAAAATACTTTATTTTTGTCTTCTTCTTCTTTATATGTAAATAAAAAAACAAAAAAAAAATTCGAAATATTTTTTTCGATCGACAGAATTTTCAGAAAAACGTTCTTTCCTATCTCTCGTTGATTAAGGGGTAGAAGAGGAGGAAGTTTGAGGGTTGTTTCGGGAAACACGATATTCAAATAAAACGGCAAGGTGTGTTCTTATTTTTAATCACTATCTTTCTCGATAGAAAACATCGATTTTTAATCTTACCCAATTCTTATCATCGATATCTCAACATTCCGAACAAAAAATAATAATTAAATTGTAATATACATATCGATAATAATTATAAATCAATGGTGAAATTTTTGGAATAGGATAACAAACAAAAAAATATCAAATCCTGTTTCACCATAATAAAAAAAAAATAATACCCCCCTTTTTTTTAGATATTGTTTTCTCGACCGTGGTAGAATCAACACACATGCACGCGCGTTTACGCGAACTCTTCTAAAAAAATCATTGTTCATTAAGGGTGAGGAGGGAAGGGATTGGTTAAATCAGAGTTAGACATTGAAGCTTGAAAATTTTCTTTCAATTATTTCTTACCCATTTTTTATTTTTAATTAGCGAATGTTCAGTGCTTGTGTAAAAACCAAAAAACAAAATTAAAACAGAAAAAGAAATATTTATACGAATATTTATACAACGTGTATATAAATGAAGTTCGATTTGAAAGAAAGAAATACATTTCAAAGAGAGGATGTCATTTTTTTAAATGATCAAAGAATATCTTTGATGATTAAAATTATTTGAACACTGTCGTGCGCTGATTTCTCGAATAACTTTGCCACCGGTGGACAGCAGGTTTTACTATTCGCCAATAGTGATATTTATCTATTGGTTCGCAAAATAATTAATTCAATATAATAAAGATTAGAGATTATTATTAAGATTATTGTTACATCATTTTTATTTCCATAGTTTTATAATTTTTTAAAGTTTGACAAAGAGAAGTCACATGAACGTGACAGCGTCTAGCAATGTGTTAATCCTCTCTTTATAAAACATCTTTTTATTTATTAATTTACATATTTTATTACCTCAATATAATTCAATATAACAGATCACTCAATAAGTCTTGGACCTGATACACATATATGGCAATATTGTTGGCAGATTTATATGATTTCTGGGTAAAGTACCAACCTTCAAATGCTGTGAAATTTTGACACGTATCTTTTGAAGGTTGATACTTTACCCAAAAATCATATGGAATCTGTCAACAGTATTGTCATACATATGTATCAAGCTTGAGACTTATTGAGTAACGTGTTAAATTTCTTTTTCTGTTTTTTGTTGTCGTTAGAATTAATCTATAAAATTAACAACACTAAACGTAACGGAGAAGGATGAGAAGGAGAGTATACTTCTTAGTTTTAATCACAGTGAATCAAATAATTATGTTTCCAAAAAAATAATAACTGTACTATTTTTAATACGAGTAAGTACTTATCGTTCTAATCGTGAATAGCATTATTATTATTATTATTATTATACATACTTGAAATGAAATTCTGTAGAGAAAATTGTACATACCGGTTTCTTCGTGGGTACGTTTAGTGTTGATGAATTCATTGATACATTGCTAAGTTTTCAAATATATATATAATAGGTTTTGCTTTTTAAACTTACCTTCCTCTTTTGCCTTTCAAAATTTGATTTGCAAAATAAGAAGGGTGAATTTAAAGTGCAAAATCTTACATACAGCAGTCGAACCTGTTATTGTGCAGGGTTCCCTTTTTTATGGAATTTTATTTTTATATGTATTGGTATTGTATAAAAAAAAAATTGCATGAAACAGTACCAATACAATAAGAATTCATAATACCATATAAAAAAAAAATTGCATAATTGCATAAAACAGATAGCAGAGAAATAAAATTCTATAAAAAAGGGGACCCTGCACAAAAACAGGTTTGACTGTATTGTATTATAAAATATATATATTTTATAATAAAAAAAAAAAATTAAACAAATTAAAAATACAGTTGGGTTATAGTGTGAGATTAATATAATACATAGTAAATGTTTATATATAAATATAAATATATCACGGGGAAAGGAAAACAAATCTAATGAATTATCTTAAAATAATATAATAATCTCCTTTTGGTCGAGAAAATAGACGAGTCCGCGTATCCGCGTGATGATTCATCCCTTAAATATATGTATTCATATTTATAATACAATTCTATTTCTCCCTTCCTCTCTTTCTCTCTCTTTCTCTTTCTCTCCCTTTCTCTCTTTTTCTGTCTTTCTCTTTCTATTATTCTTTTATCTATCATAGCAAATGTACTTATTGTCTTTCTCTTTTACAAATCACACGTTACGTGAATGAAAAGATACGAGAAAGGAGGATCCTGCAAAGGAGAAAGGATCGTATGGGGAAAAAAGGAGAATAAAAATAAACGTAATAGAGGTTGGGGTTGGGATGGGTAGGGGTGGGGTTTGGTACGAGTCAATCTTTTTCATGTTTCGTTTTATCTTCTCTACGTACTTCCTCTTTTTTTTCTTTTTTTTTTTTAAATAACTGAACTCGGCGAACCAAGTTTCTTATGTTTTCTTAATATGTGTATTCTTTCAGTTTTTTTTTTTTTAAATAATATTAATCGTAATAATTTCAAAGCAAACACAAACAAAAAGGAGACTTTTTTTTTCTTTAATTAACGTAAGGAAGAAACAAAAAACAAATATAGACGGCGTTTAATTGAAACTAGCAAGTGTGTATGTGTGTGTTATTTTTTAAGAGCTCGCAAAACACGATGGATTTAAAAAAAAAAACTATGATTTTTATGTTCGTTTACCATTATTAATATTATTATTATTATTATTAACTGTTAATTATATTTAATTTTAATTTTAATTTTAATTTTAATTTTTAAGCTTCTTTTTCGAACCTCAATTCTTAAATCGTTCGTACGTAGAAGATTATGCTAGTTAATCCGATGTATTATTATTATTATTATTATTATTGTTATTATTATTATTA
>JACGTP010000021.1:1087748-1111035 GCA_023678845.1 Mischocyttarus mexicanus | reverse complement strand
AAAACATTAAGAAAAATAAAATAAAATAAAAATTAATCAAATAATTGATTCTAAGAGTCAAACATAAAACGTCGAGATCAATTTATAAAAGATTAAAAAGAACAAAATATCCAATTTTTTCATAGGTACTATTGCAAAACAATAAATATAATAAAAAAGGATATCTATACAAATATCTTCGACCTTGGCTTTCATATGGATTACTAACAAGTAGCGGTAAGCAAATACAGAAACAGCAACATTTTGTTTACAAGTTATTATAAATTTAGAGTAATGAAAAATAAATTAAAATCACGAGAGATCGATAATCACGTTTCTATTTATGAGTGCCTTATATTTGATAGAAAAGTTCATTTACTTGAATTACTTGTAGCATCACCATATCCCAAAATCTGGCCAAATCATTTTTATATTAATTTTACATATATTTGGTTGTCAAGTATGAAATGGAGCAAAAAATGCACATAATTGAATTGAAATTTGTTCTTATATATATTCAAAAATATTAAACCAGATAGCCCAATTAAAATAAAAGTTTAACATTTTTTCAAAATTTTATAATAAATTTAGTAATATTTATAAGCGAAATTTAATTTGACAGGTCAAAAATGGCACATACGTAGAAAAATGTTAACACCAGCGTTTCATTTCAATGTTCTTAAATATTACTTCACTAATTTAAATGAGGAATCGCAAAGTTTTGTAGAATCACTTAAAAAGGAAGAGGATGGAAATCCAGTTGTTAAAAATTTACGACCACTTATCAGTCAATATACTCTCAACGTAATATGCCGTTAGTGAGAAAAAAAAAACTATTTTTTCTAAACATAAATTTGAATAAAAATAATAAATATTATTTCCAAATCTTTCTTTGTAGAAACAGCTATGGGTACTAATTTGACAGGAAAAAGCGAACTGGAATCTGAATATCGTAATGCCGTTCATAAATATACCAAAATTGTGGTATATAGGTAATTATTTAATATTTTATTTAGAAATAAAGAGAATTGAATAAGAAAGGTGACATTTTCTTTATTAGAACAGTAAGACCTTGGCACTGTTACGATACTCTATTTGCATTAACATCACTTGGAAGAGAACAAAAAAAAATGGTGAAAACGTTGCATAATTTTTCGAGAAGCGTACGTTTTTCCAACTTATTATTAATTAACTTTAAGTTTTTGCAAAAATATCTAGATTCTAAAAAGCGTTATTTTGTTCTTGCAGATAATTGCAGAAAGAAAACGCTTCCATGAACAAACCAACGGGAAATATTTAGAAATTTTTAAGAACGTTTATGAGGATGACGTTTTTAATGAGGATCCGAAGGAGGATAATAAGTGTATTGAAATTGTTTAAATAAGAATGAAATAAAATCTAAGATTAAAAGTTAATAGAATTCATATGTCGTAGATTTAAAATCCAAGAAAAGGCTTTCCATGTTAGATCTACTCATAGCTGCATCTTGGGATGATCAAATAGATGTAGAAGGAATTCGAGAAGAAATTGATACTTTCATGTTTGAAGTAGGTTCTTTTAAATGTTTTTACTTACAAGGGCAATTCACGTAATTCGAATGTAGAATTTTCTTGAAACTTTATACACTTATAAAATAAAATAAAAATTAAAGAAAAAAAGAAAACAATGTGAATCGAACGAGACTTGAAAAAGTATACTCTGAAATAAAATTTTCTAGGGTCACGATACTACAGCAAGTGCCTTGTGCTTTGCTTTGGGTCTTTTTGCTAAGCACATGGATGTTCAGGTAATATTACCAACTGAAATCATTGACAAGAGAAAACATTTTTGACATTATATTTATAAACGTATTATTGATCATTAAATCGTTTTACATAATTTCATCACTTATTGCTATTCCTAATTAACAATGAGACTTTAACTTTAAATAAAATAATTACTTCATTACTCGAATTCAAGAAAAACGTTTAAAACTATTTCCAAGTAATTGTGATTTTGCGTTATTCGAAGCCCATAAAGTGAATAATTAATCATTTATTTATTTGTAGGAAAATATAAGAGACGAAGTTAAAATGATTATGCAACAAGATAATAATTTGACGATGTCATCGATTCAAAAACTTTCATATTTGGAAAGATGTTTAAAAGAATCCCTTCGTTTGTATCCAAGCGTTCATTTAATATCTCGGAGAATTTTTCATGATATGCAGCTAAGTATGTAATATATATATACTATAACACATCATATGCATGTACTATTAATCCATTATTTTATTGACTACACAATCGTATTAATTTTTTTTTTAGAAAATCATTTAATTCCATCTGGTACGATATGTGACGTGAATATTTACAGCGTGCATAGAAATCCAGAATATTGGCCAAATCCAAATGTTTTTGATCCGGATAGATTCTTACCAGAAAATACAAAAGGACGTCATCCATACTCCTACATACCATTTAGTGCGGGATCGAGAAACTGTATTGGTAAATGTCTCATGTAAGAAATATGTAAAGCATTACTGAAAATTCTTTTTTTCTTATTCTTGTGTTCTTTATTTGTCAGGTCAAAAATTTGCAATGCTCGAGCTTAAACACTTTGTAGCTTCGATATTGTACAATTTTAAGTTGGAACCTGTTGACGAATTAGACGACGTTACATTTTCGGCAGATATTACTCTAACTTCATCCAAACCATTTCGAGTAAAATTTATACCTATTTGTTAAGTTATTTTTTACAGATATTACAATTAACAAAATAAAATAAATTCTAATATAACTGTAAATAATGTATTAGTAACTGGTGAATTATTTGTTTGAAAAACAGATGAATTTTTAATTTTTCCATTATGAAAACGATTTCTGATGTTTCTTTTTTATTCAAAAGATCCGTTAGAAAGTGAAATTATCATTTTCCAAAATGTTTCAATCTTACAAGTTGGAAAATTATATAATGATTTTTGAATAAACGTCAATCGATAAAAGTATCCAAATATCACTAAATTTAACGAATATATATTTATTTTTATTTTTGATCTAGAAACGGCTTTTTATTATTTAAAGCTCAAGTAGACTAAGCAATATTCTCTACACTCAACTCAACTCTTTCTCTAAATTCGACTCATTTATATTATAATAAGAAATAACGTAGAAAAAGTTAACACAAATTCGTATACATATTCGAAATAATATTAATTAATCCTACACAATATTAATCTAGAAATTTGTTCTCAAATAACGTATTGTTTTCAGATTGCGAAATCAAGTGTATGGTTAGATTTATCGGTAAATTTCGCAATACTTCTACTTTAATATGAGTTATGGGATTGTTTATTAAATAAATATTTATTAATGATAGAGACTGTCTTAACGACAATGATTCTAAAATTTGAAAATTGTTATTAGTCATATTGAGATAACGAAGATTTATTAAATTCGTACTCCACCCGATAGGTAAATTATCTAAATTATTATTATCTAAATGAAGTTCTTCTAATTCTTCTAATTTAGAAAATGCATCTACATCAATAAAAGTCATTTCATTATTACCTAAAAACAATTTTTTTAAAATCGGTGCATTCACGAAAAAAGGACCTATTTTCTTCAATTGATTATGAACCGCGGATAAAATGGATAAATTTGGGAGCCGATGTAACATAGAAATTGAAGTTAATTTATTTTTATCTAGATATACGGTTTCTAAAGAAGCAAGCTCATAATTCAGTTCAATAAAACTACCATATAGATCGTTATTCGAAAGATCAAGAGTGACTAAATTCGGCATATTTATAAAGACGTCCTCACTTATCGCATTTATACCATTATTGGATATCGAAAAATATTTCAATCTCGGCAAGTTATCTAAACAAACGAATCCTGCTTGACAATATCTTTTGATACTTTTAAATCTATTATTGTCTAACTTTAACTCAACTAAATTAGTATAAGTAAGTAAATTAATAAAATAAAGATTATTATTCGTCAGATAAAGATTCATTAAATTGTCGTTAAATAGTGACGAATAATCAAATTCATCAAAGTTATTACGAGATAAATCCAAATATCTCAATTTGGGAAATACATATTGTTTACTTTTACGATTAAAAGTGTAGTGATCATTACTTGGCATTCTTATTGAACCTATTTCGTTACCACTTAAATCTAAATAACGAAGTTCCGGATACTTTCCAAAACAAGATACAGAGTCATGTGAATTAGTGTTGGATTGATTTGAAAGTATCAATGCTTTCAAATTGTTATGACCATTAAATGAAAATAAGGACTTAACACCGTTACCAGCTAGATTTAAATATTCCAATGCCGGTAAACTATCGAATGCACCAGACGCTATTGATATTATCTTATTTTTTTTAAAGTTCAAACATATTATAAACGGTGAATTAATGAAATCCGTTCCTAATGTGCTTATATCCGTATTTGAAAAATTTAACGATGAATTAAATCTATTGCAATCTATTTCAAAAATATATTCCTCCATTTCTTGATTTGTCGTATGTGGCATCCGTATATCCGACAATTCTCCATAATAATTTTGCGACGATGATGATTCAACTGCGAATAATGCCAGAAGGTATAGAGCGTAAAATCTGATAGATACTGCTTGTAGTATCATTGTGTTGGTTTCCTGGCACATCAAACATATATATTTGTTATCAATGAGAATAAAGGAAAAATTATTTCAACGATAAGATTGATTAAATACATGTATTTTTAGTGTGACATCCAGCCACGATTTTTCATATTATTTTTTTGTAATAATACAACTAACAAGTCTCGAGAGACAATATTTTCATTGGTTTATATAAAAATTCAATAAAACAATATTTAGTAGTTTAAATAAAAGACCAATAAAACAATATTTAGTTAAATTATGTAAAAAACAGATCAACCTAATTTCAGTAGTTTTGTAAAAAATTAATAAGACAGGTAAAACTTATTTTCAATAAAGGAAATAAACCATTGACGAGACTATCACTCATATATATATTTTTTTTTTGAATAAACAAATCATGTAGCTTACTTTAACGATTTTACGACTTTGAACGTATCACCACTATTCAGCTATTTTCGTTGATGAATCCTTCAGCTATGATTTTATATCAACGACTGATGCAAGCCCAAGAGAGAAAGTAGTAAAGCAAAAATATATATTTCAAAGACAACGATGAGTCCTTCTTTCGTATCTATTCGAGTTTAACTGATAGCGATTTTATGTGAACGAGTGAGAACGATATCGTACGTACGTTCAGTAAATATTTTTTTAATTCTTTTTAATAAATTGTACGAGTTATTACAGAATACGTATAAAGATATTAGTTTTATAGATTGCGTATAAACAAATAACATGGATGATTTATATTTATGATTTATTGTTTATTCTATATTAGTGATCTTTCACGCACTGTATTCTTTACTACTGTTTGAATTTTCAGTGATCTCTATTATCAACGTTCCTTACAAAACCCACCCACCCTACAGCAAGTTTAAGATGAATATTTATAAGTCGTTATATGATTTTTACATTCATCGAAGAAAATATATATTTTTTTATTTGTATCGATTTTCCAATAAATTCGATAAAACATATAAGAGAAGCAATTTTATAGCGATATGTCGTCGTCGTCGTCGTCGTGATTATCGTTTACTATGATAAAATATTATCGAAGAAGCGAAAAAATGTATCATTTTTTTGTACTCAAGGAATTAAACCCTTCCTTTATCAAATAGACGTATGGCATTTCAAACATCAACGATACCACGTAAGAACATATATAAGTTATTACAATGTATCCTAGACCTAAAATTATCTGGAAAAAATAGAACAACGAAATAATGATAATTAAATACAATTAAATAATATAAATCTATTTCGTTATAATCAAAGAAATATAAAATAATAATACATACGGATTCTAGGGAATTAAAATGAACGGAAGTTTCTCTTAAAAGATTTATAGAAACTATAATTAATGGATTTAAAAGATAAGCCGCGTAAGTCAATCTACTTAACGGTACCCAAATTTTCAACGAAAGAATACGCTTCACTATACCTAAAAAAACAAAAAAAAAAAGATCTAATCAATGATAAGAAAGTAATTATGTCGAATGAAAAAATCCGATTAAATATTTATTTATACCTCCGTTATCTGTGCAACAGGCTATTATAACCCAGGCTATACCAATTGCCCAAACATTTCTACCGAGAGCAGTATAAATAGCTCTGGATAAAACTGACATCCTTTTCTGATATAATCCAAAAAGTACTAATAAATTGCACAAGCTGCCCACTATCCAAAAGAGTATCAATGTTTCCTAAAATCAGTTATCAACATTGATATTAAAGTCAACATCGTCTAAACAATTATTCAATTATAAAGAATTTAAAAGGAACAAACGAATAAGGATTTTTGTTTACTTTTTTCCATAATAACTTGTTGTTTAATTTGACAACAATATATCCAGCGATTACACCTACGAGGTAAGGTCCAATCCTAGTCCATGGTGAATAGTACAGTTCTTTTGCTAAAGTGAATTCTTTATCCAATCTATAATATAATGAAACGTTAATTATCTGATCAATTATTCCTTTCATTATAGCATACTTCGACGTGAGTGACGGTTTTATATAAATTCTTTAAAACATATTTATTATCGGTTGTATATACGAGCCCTTACATAGGCGACCCATAATAACGAAAGAGTTCAATGTTCATATATGCATATTATTGGCAATATGTGTTATTGCAAAGCATTTTATACAATGCTTGTAGTAGTTGAATATTACATAATATGTTCGGTCATTCTACAAAATGCCAAAAGAATTTCGGTCAATCTACAAGATGTGCTTCAGTTGGCTACGTTTCAAGCACAGACGAGAGAATCTTAAATATGTATGATTTGTTTTACTTACAGTTGCTTGAGATAACTTTCCCTAACCTTGCTCAAAACAAACCACACTTCAAGCTCATTTTATAGACTGAACGAAATCGTCTTTGCATTTTATAGAATAACCTGGCAATCAGTGAAATACCTGCCAATTATACACGTTATCCGTTTGACGTAGACTTTCTATAAAAATATTTGCTAAATAAACATTACCAGTAACATGTTAGATAATTAATATTAATATTTACGTAGGTGCATAATTATAAATGTAAGCCATGTAGCCTGTTAGGATTATTGATGAGGTAAACAAAAGACCCAATAAACTGGCCGCTACTTTGAAATACCTGGAATAAAATTATCTCGATCATTTAAAATTATTTATGCTTATAAATTATTTTTTATATACAAGTAATGTATATTTAAATGTGGAGATATTTACATGGATGATAGGAATAATAGAAAAGTTACAATCACGAAATATTGCATGTCGTTTGCCAAATACCAACCCCAATTCATACACTGAAATGATCGGTATCGATAAGTAATATTATACTCAATATTAATTAACTTATATAAGAATATATATAAAATATCTAGAATTATAAGTCTATACCATATCCTCAGCACTAAAAAGATTTTGAATATACAAGATGTTTCTCCACCAATATTTCCGACAAGTATCCTGTTGACGTTCACTTATATAAAACACTGAGTTTTTACTGTGCCATGTTGTATTTATTTCCAATAGTCCTATTATTATCATCCACATCGGTGTTAATCTAAATTAGTAGATGTAAAGAAAAATAAGTTTGATATTTTAAATCTTTATATTTCAAAATTTAAACCAATTTATGCAGAAAACAATCAATCCATTTGACCATTTATTTTCAATTTATGAAATTTATGCACATATTAGTCAAAACAAATATATCTCATGTCTTTTTGATTTTTTATTATTATTATTTAATAATCGTTTATTTATAGGATATATTTTACTATCCAATCCATATAGGAGTGAATCTTTCATACAAGAAACAATATTTTCTGTTCAGCATTATTATTATTATTATTATTGTTATTAATAAATTTGAAATTATTTTTCTCATACTTAGGATATAAAATACTTCTGCATAAATTAATCCAATTAAATAGAAAATATGTTATTTGAAAAGATAGACCTACCTGATATATCTTTTGAGAATATTTAAAAAATATAACTGTATTATATTTAAATAATTAGACGCTTGAGGTTTATTATTGGGAAATTTTGTCTTGAAATATAAGTAAGCGACCAGAAAACCACCAAAACAAAGAAATGTATCAACTGACAGAGTCCCGTTGAATATAATTTGAGCCAATAAGCCTTCCGATAATCTCCAAATCGATAGCATATTATCTTTAAATAAACATTTAAAAAAAAAGAGAAAATAATAAATGAGAAAAGTTATATAAATTGAACAAAATTATAATTTCTTATTTCAATTATAATTCATAATTTAATTGTAACCATCGATACTTTACCATAAAAATCTAGCGAATACATGGAAATGTGCACCATAATAACCCACATCATTGAAAAAAATCTTAATCCGTATATAACTGGCATAGAAGTTTCCTGCATTTTGCTATTAAACAATATTTTTGTATTCGAGTATACAGAAAAAGCTTGGAATATTTTAAAGATCAAACTCTGAGATTTCGATTTTTCCAATTGATTTTCGTTATTCTCGTTATTCTCGCTTATTTTTTGTACCTCATCTGACAATCATTAAATTACAACGTTTATTAATTTTGGATTTATTTAAATCAAAATAAATATATTAAATCTTTCGTATTAAAAGAGACCCATACACGCATCATTCTAGTAAAGTGGTGACATATCAACAACTGATACATATATAACAGTCGTATCACCATACAACGGTAAGTACATACTTGCAAATTTATATGAAATTATATAAAATATTATACAATTAACTCACCTTTATTATGAATATTAATATTTACATTATATTTAATACTCTCGTCAAGTTTTTTTAAACGTTTCTGATGTACGAATACATCGTAAGCTGTTCCTAGTATCATTAATAGTAACGTGAGTACAATTATTATTCTAAATACAGGAACAAAAAAAAACAATATAGTTAGATTATATTTTAACAGAAAGGCTAATTTAAGCAATAAAATAATTATTGGCGTACATTAGTGTAATGAACTTTCCATTAAATAACCATTGATGGTCATCGATAAGATCTCTAACTTCCATTAATTTAAAGTCGAATAGATATAGTTCGTCTTCGTGTATGGTTGTATTTGTCAATACGGTTTCAAGAAGAATCTCAATTTGATCTTTCGAACACGATGCTGGTAAGCACATACCGAGTAAAATGAAATCCTATAAAATAAAATTTAAAGGATTTCATTGAATTATTAAAATAATTTGTTAAATATTTCATTATGATGAATATCACCTTTTGAGGTAATGTAATATGGTATTGGAAAGTACTATTATGTCGAAGATCAGCGACAAAGTATTTCACTTCGTACGGTGGAAATTCATCTTCGGTATTATTTCGAAATATATTTTCCGATAATGGAAAAGGATCTTTATTTCCTACGTCTTCGCATTGGCTTCGGCTACCTAACCAGTAATTATTTCCGTAAATGAATTCTGACCTTGGTCCGCCACTAGAATCGATTACTTGAAAAAGGTACATAAAATGCAAATTTAATTAATTACTTTTTATGCGTGACTTGTGGAATAAAGACATGATTAAATCCTAAGATTAACATCTTATAAACTTTTTTTTTTTCAATAATTAGAATTGCCTGATATGATTACGTAGTTCGTAGACTAATAATTAAAACATAAGCATCTTATAAATAATTATATTTTCTCACAAATCTTATTAGAAATTTATCGAAAATTACAAATTTGGCCTGTTTTTAATCGCAATCTTACAAATTCTCCAATTATTTTGATATTATGGAAAATATATTTAATTAATTCTTCTGGTTAACCGACAGCGTTTAATATAAAAAAAAAAATGATTTATATCTCAAATCATTTATAATAAAAATTTGATCGTAAATTTCACATACCTTTTAAACCCCATAATAATCTTTTATCAATAGCTTCTCGAAGAATTCTTAATTCTTCCCCACATTGCGTTGAGTTTAAGACGTTTGAATGTTTGAGGATGCCATAAACTGGCAACATACGAATCTTCAATTCTTTCGTATCAATTGCCAAACAATAATTAAACAAAAAACAATACGTTGCCAATAGTTCGAGAAACTTAAAACTTAAACGTGCCATTTGGTTTTGTCAGTTTACAGCTGATTTACTTTTGCAGTAACTTTTTCCACTTTTTCCTCAAATTTGTGATGGGTATTTTTTTTTTTCTTCAATTGCGTAGAACGGAATAACAGATTCTGCTTGAATGAACGAAGTCAAATTCCTGGATAATAAAGGATAAAAACATTGATGACACATTGCTTCAAATATATGTCGAAAATAAAGAATAAGTGAAAACAACAATGTTATCAGCAATAACTGCTAAATGAGTTTTTACATTTTGTGGCATATCATTAAAGTTTATGATTAATAACAGATGTCGAAGGATCTTTTAAGTTCCTTCAATAACTCTAGTAGGAGCAGGTACTAATTAAGATATAACTTTGCGTTAATTTTAATCAAAAATGCTTTGTCTCTGTGAAAAAAAAACTATAAAATTTTTGTATTACCTGTTTTAAAAACTTTAATTTATATAATTCTAAAAGTCCTCCTTGATTCCCCTCTACGTAATCTAATATTTTATTCAGATCAATCAATTCAACATTAGTCAATTTATTTGTAATTGTGTTAAAATTTTACAAAACCTCCAGAAAAAACTTAACAGAAAATTTGCAATCTCCCCGGGTATTTAACTAATGAAATAATTTAGAAAGACTTAAGAATGTCTTTAAAAATAAAAAAAAAATTCATAACTTTTAGAAAAAACATTATAAAATCCGTTTATCTAACCATTTGAATCATGTAACAAAAAATTTGCTGGAAAACACAAATTTAATGCTCAAACTAAAAAGACTTTATCTACCTTTTATATCTAGGAAAAAATTTCGATTAGTCTATAACATCTCTATTTTCTTACATTTAATTTTTTTCATTTCTTTTTCCTCTATATTTTTTTATTTACATTTATCATTGCAACATTGTTTTGCATTTACAACTCATGTTAATGTATCACGTCAGAAGAAAATACATTTAATTCTCATTTATAATTCATTATATATTCCTTTTTTCATAATAAAAAAAAAAATAAAAAAAACTTATTGAAATATAGATGATTATGAATCATTAATCAAATTAATCATTATCTAATTAATCTAACACGAGATAATATTTTAAACCCCTTTTATAATTAATATTTTATAATATAAATTAATTATAATTCCTTCCCTTTAATGTTTTAAACACAGACGCCAGATCTAACATAAGAAGAAGAAAAAGAAGGATGATATGTGGATCCAGTGAAAGTTATTTGTGGTTATTATTGACACGTATATATAGTTTTCAGTTTAAAAAATTCTACAATTAAATAATTAAATATTTGATTTTTTATTGACAAATAATTAGATGTACTATTTCTTTATATCCCATGTTACACATTGATATTCATAACTAAACGTTTCCATATATGCATATATCACTCTTCTGACTTACACACACTCGCTTACATATGTATATCACTTGCAAAGGAAAAAAAATACGAACTCGCGTATACGCAACGTCAAATAAATTAATTACTTACTTACCTAAGATCCTTGTTACACCTTTCAAAGTTCGAAGAAGACTAACAATTGATATGCATAATAACTGTTATAAATACTCTATTGAAACTTAACATACACGAAGATAAAAACAATAAAAGGCATATCGAAAACATAAATAAAATATTCAAGAAAGAGAAAAAACTTGAAACAAGATATGTCCGATAAAATGAAATTATTATTGACCAGAGTAATCTTTTTAGTAAAAAGAAATATATTCTTGCTAGTAAAAATAATATTTATTTGCATAACTGTTTCTTGAAACAAACGAAAGAATTCGTGTTTCCCTTCCTAAAATTGTTTAATTTTCTAATGATTGGTTTTTATTTATATCTTGATTTTTAGATAATTAATAAGTAGGAGACTTTGACCTCAGTTATACCAGATGAAGGATATATAGGTAATAAGGAAATATATCTTTGTTTCAATTAACGTATACGTATATAAAACACGTTATTATAGATTTATTAAAAATCAAGTAAACCTAACTGATCGTAATACGGAATCCTTCTGCTCATTATTTTAAAATAAGCATCAGATTTAAAAGCGGAAGAATTAAAATAACCTTCACCATTCATAATCTCGTTGAGATGCTTCGCATCCTTTTTGTCTTGGAGAACAAACGGAAGAACCGTAAAAGAACATGCCATAGCTAATAATTCGTGTTTCTTCATAGACTTATCAAGATTTTCCCTGCTCGGTGGAAGAGTTTTACAATCCAATTTTTTCATCGTGTTACACAATGTAGAATAATATTCATCTAATAGTTTGTCCTTGTCATTCTCGTACACATTGTCTTTCGGACTAGTACTTAAAAAGTATTGCAAATCTAACGCCGGTGATCCATAAACACACATTTGGAAATCCACCTGCAATATCATAACCAGAAAACTCTATCAATTAATTTTATCGATGTGAATTAAATTACAAATAAAATTTATACTATGTTGAAAAGAAGAGATAAGTATTTGTATTCGTATTTAAGAATTCATAAATGGATCTTAAGATCGATGTGTTTAAATCTATGAGTAATTTTTTTTTCTTCCGAAATGATATCTTTTTTTTTTTGTCGTTTTTTGTCTCGCTGTGAGACCCTATCACCCCTCCCTCCTCACCGTTAGAATACGATTCTCTTAGACTTAAGGCCAACGACTTCCAAACTAGGTGACCTTCGTAAATATAAAAAAAGACAGATTTGATTTGACTTGAACTTTTTAACCTTCTGGCTTTCCGTAGTTCTTTTTTTTCTCTTTACATTCTTTCATCGAATTTTATAATCATCAATTTATTATCTATTTCGAGTCAACTGAGATTCGGGAATATTTTTAATCATTTACCGATCGTTTTGAATCGTTTGCCGTTGAGAAAGCAAGTTTTTATCGATTGTTTTTTATATTTTGATATTTTTCTTTGAGAAGCGACGAATGTAAATAGTATCATTATACTCACAAAAGTATGATCGATCGGTTTTCCTTCTTCATCGTAACGATACAACATATTGTTTATCCAGGCATCACCATGATTAATAACATTAAATTCGTCTTCTCGGAATTTTGATACCTTGCTAGTCTCATTATAAATTTTATCCCATATTTTATCGATTTTCTCTGCGTATCTATGAATCGATATAATTAGATTAATAACACGTATAATTTATTATACATACTAAGGTTTGTTGAAACCAATCTGAGTTTATTTTTATCGAGAAATTTTTTAGACTATCTGGAAAAATTTAATTGAATTCATCCAGAAACAAAATTGATTGTTTGTATTATTATATTAAACTGAAAACTTGTTAACTTAATTATAAACTATTTATAGAACTCACTTTTCAAAATTAGGCCATTCTTTTACAAGTGTGGCTAACGTTTTTGTTCCAAGAGTAAAGAAGCTCGACAATTGGGGACTTTGTTCTTCGTAGAATAATCCGTGCTGGTAAAGCGTTTTATAATAGGGTTCCTAAAAGCATGTTGTGTCTTCTAATCATTGATATACATATCTAATTTGACGTATAAAAGCGTTCTTAAATTTAAGAAAAAAAAATAGACTGATTAACATTGGAATACGTCCCACGATGAAGGGTAATAAAAGATATTGAATTTTAGTTATCCCCCAGATAGAAACTTCGCGAGTATGTATTTTAATTCGAGCCACGTAAATTTCGTAATTTCATTTACGTGCAGAAGAATAAATTCTTACCTTTTCGCATACGGCTAAGCTACTCGCGTGAAATCTTGCCAGTCCTTGTATCGTCAACATAGAGTGAGCTAAATCAAGACCGGCCTGACGATCAGTCATGCGAAATCCACGAGTAGCGAGATCCTCTATCACCAGAAATTCTGGATATTCTTTTTTAACGTAAAAAGTCTCTGCACTGAGAATATGAGTTGGTCCAACTAAATTGTTCATTTTTTTCAACAGGTCCATCATTATTGACATTTCGGTATTAAAGATCTTTGATTCTTCGACCTAGGCAAACGGATTAATGCGAACTGAGTTTAGCTTTGAAAATATTTTTCTTTTAAATTACACGCTTTGTCCTACATCAAAATTCTCTCTCTCTCTCTCTCCTACTTTTTCTCAATCATGAATCTCTAATTTAAAAACAAATGATTATGGTATAATACTAACCAATCTTCTTTGTAAAGTATCCCCTGATGGTGCAGCTTTAACAATGAAAGATTCCTTTTTCGTAACCTTTCGGTCACCTTTTTCCGATGTAATATCAATCGAAACTCTGTACATATCGCTAGTATAGTTGTCCCCTTTAGCAGTAGCCGGTTTTGAAAATATACCGATCACTTGAATCGAATCGTCGTTTTTCACCTTCCTCAAGATACTTTGCATGAACTCGAAGCTCAGCCATATCGGTGTCTCTTCGGCCATTTCTAAAATACTAATTGAAATCTTAAAATTTCATCGACAAATCATTGTTCTCTACGTTGCGTTAGAAAAGTGTGGAAACGATTCTTTACAATAACTTATTGTCAACAGCGGAATATATCGCTTTTTACCCTTAACCGAAGTACGCGAAGCAATCCATTCTTTTGAAATTTTCTTTATGAATATTTAAATAATATATATTTCTAACATAATAATTTTGATTTTATTTGGATTAATTTGAAATAAAGATTATTTTATTTTGTAGAAAAAAAAATATCAGGATACTTATGAATTCAGGAAACTGATAAATGAACAATAATTATCATTCAAATAAAAACAACGGTCAAAAGTTTTAAATTCGTCGATTTGTGTAATTAAATATTAAAATATTATAATATTTTGTCTTCCTATTAACTTATTGTATAATATTATGATGAATTGCTGCATGACCGTGTTAAATTTTTAAATTTAACAGATTCAATTGCTTAAATTCAACGAGCATTCACAGTCATTGATAATCGGCGTATTTCAATTACTTTTGCCTTGAAACATAGATCCATTACTAAACACTTAAATCAAAAATATTGTCAGCTAAGTGGACAACGGCCGGTGAAGGTTGATACAAAACTGAGGTCATTAAAACCACTCTAATCGATAAACTAACTGTCAGAATTTGATAAAATTTGTACACGTATCGTTTGAAGGTTGATACTATCCAGAAATCGTATTGGTCTGCCATATATGTGATAGACCTGAGACTTATTGAGTGATTTGTTAAATCAAGTAAATGTTAATCCAAAATTAATAATTAATTATGATCAAGAGAATAAATAAATAAAAGAAAAGATGAATGAGTTAAAATTGAGAGAATGGATCTCAATAAATAATTGTTGATTATAAACTCTACAAGTAGTATGTGGTCGCTAGTTTATAGTAGTTTTTTCTAATTTTCGCTAGACGATACTTGGTTTCGTATCGAAGACACTGTAGTAATCCGAAAGTATACAGTTAGAAACTGTTACGAGGATAGAAAGTAAAATCTGTTGAAACCGAACGTGAATTTATATAATAAAACATTAGAATATAAAGTTGTTCATTATCTAAAATTTAACGTGAATTACAAAGATAGATATAGTAGAAATTTGAAGATAATCTCACCGACATGAAAATCATATTCTGTTATCTTTGGTTACTATTGCGAATCTTTATGCAATACCAAAAACATTTTCTTCAATCTTAAATAAATAAACAAAAAGTAACTAAAAATTATTAAAATATTGTCAATAATTTCAACAACAAAAAAGTTTTGTCAAACATTGATGATGATGACGATGATGATCTCTGAACTAATTGAATTAATACTAAATGGAAATGTGTCAATGTATGCATTTAAATTACATACAATGGTATTAATATCATCCCAGTTAACACAAAACGTTAATATGACGTTAATATGACGTCATTTTTGAAAAATGACCTAAATTGTACCTTGCTGATCACTCGTAACAGATATTAAATTAAAATTAAGCTGAATTGTTTAAAGTATGCATTTATCTAAACAATCATCGAAATTTCATGATATTAAATCATTTAATTGAAATTATTGCAAATTTTTCAAATATCATTTTATAATAAATTACGATGAATTATATTTTGACCTACCTGAATAAATATTACAGCCAACGTATTATCACATTTACTATTAAGAACTGTTAAAAATAAATGAGAACACGAACTATCTTGTTGAACGGACAACCGACGAATGAGAGTTGTTGAAGATTGGTCTACGAAATAAATCGCTTGAGCCAATCCCTCTCCGAGGAATCTCAGTAACCTTGAGATCCCGAACCGTCAAACCCAAAATTTTTCTATGTGATTTTATTCGAACATAAATTTATCATAACAAGAAAAATATGCATCCAGAAATGATTAAGCATTTTTTTTTTACAAACACTTATCGTCACGTTATATTTTTCCTTACTTTTAATAAATTATAACTATTAATATCGTATTATTTCACCAACTAGCCTGATAAACCGTATTCTCTAAAATTTACACTTCATTCTTCTTCAATTACACTATCTCTTTATTAGAGTATCTTATCTATAGATAATAATACATATGCAGCTTTACGTTCATTATTTATACTGTCTTGAGATTCCCACTAAATTATTAACAAACAGACAGCACTGTTAGAGAATTTTTAAGAAACTACAGGTTATTATTTTTACATATCTCATAGAATTTCCTTATTGTCTGCAATAAATATTATTTTTAAACTATTTCCTACTCGTACTCCCACTCTCTCTATTTTTATTCTGTTTTATTTTTTTTTTTTTTTGGAGTAAAACTCCACGTAAGAAACATTTTATTTGGCATACATTTCCGACATATTCAAACAATTGCAACTTGTTGTTATTAACAATTGAAAAATATGATATGTCGTAAAAATGACACCTAACAACAGCTGATTTATGATTAATTTATTTCCAAAGATAAAAACAGAATACTGTAATACTCATGCTATCCTTTGTAAAATGTTACAAATTAACTCCAACATTTAATATTTTTAATCTATATATTAAAAAAAATATATATATATATCTTTCAATCAATATTTCTTGTATAAGATTATCTTCAATGTTTGTTTTTATAATCTTTAATCTATATTACGTCTTGACTTTTTATAATTGTATTTTTTATTTATATATAAAATGGATTTAATCTCTTAAAATAAAATAAAATAAATTGAAAAATATATGAAATTCAAGGAAAAAAAAAAAGGTAAGAAACGATATCTTGAAGAATTATTACAAAAATGGTTTTTTACGTAACTTATTGTTAGTTTGTAACAAATAGAAATATTTTTAAGTCCTTTATTGGTCATAATAGTTACTGCTAGTTGACACGTATTAAACTCATATTACACTACCACACACTTAAATGTCTTTTTTATGACACTTATTATTATTTTGGTCATGAGATTATACTACTGTATTTCTGTATGCGTGTTTGTATATTCCATTTGTTATTAAGAGATCAATTTTATTTAAAGATAAAGTTATAATAATCAGCTGATCTCTAGAAAATTAAAAAATAATAATAAAAACTAGTACAAAAATACTTATAACGATATTTCATTGATTTTTCTATCAAGTCTATGTAAAATATTTTCTAAAGTTTATTATTTTTATTTAAAAAAAGAAGACGCATCAAAGTGTCTACGTATCATTTTACGGGATTTCTAAATTATACTGATTATAATCCAAAAAGTTTCTCTGATTAGTTTTTAATAAAACGTTATCACAGTGCTATACCATTTTTGTTCCGTGTTTCCACAAAAGCAATTAAAGCGAAATCATAATAGCGTTGTCGAAAGCATTATTTACTTTTTATCTAATGTTGTTTCTTTTTTTTGAAAATCTTTTTTTATAGTATTTTAAAAAACGGATTATATATATTAAAAAATCTCTTAGTATTATCATGATAATGCTATCAAAGTAATTATCGTCCCTTCTTAATCAAATAGATAAACTTATCGTTTAAGCTGAAAAAATGTTATTTATTTGTCTCTTTAAAAATACTATTCTAATCTAAAATGATTTCTAATATATACCAAACCTATTATACATTTTTTTTATATACGTATACATTGACAGCATGCGAAAATATATGGTTTAATCACGCCCGAAGGATGACGATCTACTTTATGAGAGAATAAAAGAGGTTTTATCATACACACACACACACCCATACAAACATATATACACACGACACAGGAATGTTATACTGAATCCATTACATAATATGTTATGCAATGGTTTTTTATGTTCATTTTAGTTAACAGAAATCAATGAAAGAAGTTAACTGAAATTATTAAAAACACACACGTGACATTAATTAATTGAATTTCTTAAACCAGTGGTTTGAAAACTATTTTCAAACGGGTCAAGAACCGATACACGGAAGAAGTGCACACTGTAAAGAAGTGGGATTAGGTAACACATTTACAATGAAAAATTTATAAGAGATGGTCGAGCGTTCAGTTTCATTCTACGACCATAACAACCAGTTGCACTAAAACAGTCCTAGCAATTGACAATCTAACAAGTGAACAAACTCAATCTCATATTAAAAAAAAAGTGTAACAACTTTAAATCTCAAGCATTGCAATTCTTAATTCAATAGTATTTTAATTTGTAAAATTGTTATAATAATAAATCTCACTAATCATGAAAAGTGTGAAACTTTAACATTTTTAATCAAATATTAGTTATACAGCAATTAATGACTACAAAAAAAAACATTAAGAGGGGAGAAGGTAAAGTATAACTGGAGAAATAAAAAACACTTTTATTAGGAATTTTTTTCAGAAATATGGATCAAGTAAATATATTCAAATATTTTACATATTACAAAACATCGATTGAACAACATTCTGTAATATTTTGTGTAAAAAAAATATACAGAAAAAAGCTATTGAATCTACGATTAAAACTTCAAAGCAATCGATCAAACCATTTCTGAGTGAGATATCGTGGAGACAAGTTATAAAAACACAGTTTTGAGAAAAACTTTCCAATAACTTCGAATATATATTCAACTCATCATACGGTGTGACCCTCTTAAGAAAACCTAATTATCTTTCTTTTTTCTAGAAGAATTCTAATAATTATTAATCAATAAATCGTACTCCATGATTTTTTCAGGATTGAGAAAACTTTTTGTGACGTTGTTATACATTATCGCAGTAATCTTACTGTTACAAAATTTAAAACATTCAAACATCAGAACAAAGAATAAAATTACGTAAACAATGAGTAGGCAAATCATCAAGAGCGAATAATACAAATCATATACGTAAGTAAATGCAATAAACGTTATCGTTATCGAATATTACTGTCATTTAACGAGATTTTAAAAGCGTTCTTATCTTACTAGAGAAGTATCATAAAAAAATAACTTAAAATAAGTTTAGTTTAGTACACAATACGTTGAATAAAAAATCATTTCCAGAATAAATACCAAAAACTTTTCCTGCTTTTTTATATTTTGCATTTTGTCGTAACAGCTTTCGTAGTTCGTTTCCTGTAAAATTCTAGCAAGGTAATAAAACGATCCCTTAGGAAAACTGTCCCACCAGGAGGATCACCTAATAACAAAGCATTAAGAGTAGGAATTTGGACCCCTACGAATTTTTAAAATTCTAAAGAACGATAGAATAAAAGATAGAAAAATAGTTTTATTATATATTCCTATTCTATTCATAACAAAAAATGAGAAACCTTGTCCGTGTTTATTTAGGAATAGCTAGCTGGTCCTATCTTAAGTTCAGAGAAAATATGAAAAGGAAGGAATTTGAAAGGAACATCGAAGGATAAGTTTAAGCTAAAGAATTGAAGAATAAAATAATTTTTAGTAGATTCTTTAGCAACGGAAACACGTGCATGAGGAAAATTAAAATAGAAAAAAAATAAAAATTAAACACACAAGTTGAATGAATAGTTTTATATTTAGAAGTAAAAAATTCAAATTTTAAATCATGAGAAAAGTGTAAAAGAAATTATACAAATATATTCCATGAATGTACTTAAGTGTAATATATAAACGATTAATTATCATGATTTATTTACAATGAGGATATAAACACACACATACACTCACGCAGACACAATGTACTCATTTTTTTAAATTAAATGAAAGAAAGCTTTTCTATTCTTCGGTACGAAAATTTTGCTTTTTCATTTTACAAAAAGTCAGATGTAAGTGGACGGGTATAAAATTTGTCTAACTGATTATCTAAAATATAAAAAAAAAGAAACAAAAATATTTGTATAAAATTAGAACAGCATTTAATTAAAAGAAGAATAATTTTCCAATACAAATCTTACCATTTCCGATTTAAAAAAAAGTACATCATCTAACAATAAGTTTGATTTCGGTTTATTCTTCCTACCTATGGTAACTGTATACCAGCAGCTTCTTCTCCCTTATCAAACCATATACGGTAGATACAACCAAGGATAATTAAAATTACAGTAATTCCGATTAACATGTATGTAAGTATATTATTATGACCACTTTCTATAAACCAAGCAAAATTTAATTAAATAAACTTTTAAAAATATTCAATTGTATGTGAACAAGAAAAAAGAAAGGAACACATTTTTATTTTATGCATTTAAATGCACCACTACACGGAAACAAGATATTTATTTAATTATAATTATTCTTATTATGATGTATTAAAACGAATTAGATTTAATCTTGATTTTATTTTCCGATAAATTTATTAAAAATAATAATAATAATAATAATTTTCACCTACCAATTAAAGTGGCATTCGTATAGTTTGACTCATTAAACATTATGATATTTTATTCTTATTTATTATTTTAAAATTATATATAAATAATGCAACTGTTCGAAACGAAGGAAACTACAACTGTTCGACACGAGGGATTACTTTAGAATAAGGAAACCTTGGTAAAGGAAAGCGTTTTTAAGGGCTTTTTTATAAGGTAGGAAAGGGCAGAGGAGTAGTGGCCAATCAGTCACTCGTATTTGTGGCTATATGCATATGTGTGTGTGTGTGTGTGTATATAAAATATATATACGAATGGACACATCAATGTGAAAGACTCTTTCTTCTCACTTTTTGGAGTTCCCTCTCTCCCTCGACCATTTGAATTTCCAATCGCATTCTTTCTCCCTTTCCTATTGAAACTCAAATCTTTTCGGGTACCTTCGGGTACCATCGGCTGGCTGTTACTATTTGTATACGGCCTGGGTTTATCGCGCAACTTTCCCCAAACCGGTCTCCACTGTTAATCTAATCTTAAGTTTTGAACGGTCTTTCTCGTAAAAGATAGAAAATAAAATTGAAAATAAATAAAACATTATTTAAAATGAAACAAAAACTAAAGAAGAAAATGAACCGAAATAGATTTGAAACACCGAGACCCCTCCGGTTACGAATCTGCACTTTTAACTACTCTACACTGCTGGCAACTTTTGTTAACTGGTGAAATGGACAAGTATATATATGTGTTCAACTATTTATTAAAATTTCATCAACCGATATCTTGGAAAAGATTGAATTGTAGCATATAGAAATTGATAGTACTAATCAATATCTACAAGTGTGTAAAGTTTCAAAGAAATCTTAGAGGGAACAACTTGGAAGAGTCCTTGTAAGTATTAGAGCTATTACTTTTGCCTACATTATTTATTCATTAAAAATCTTTTATATATATATAATATATGTGGTGTGCGAAGGAACGAGTGAGATAAAATTTGAGTAAGTAATGGGACACAGTGAGATGAATATCGTTTACAAGCGGGGTGTAGAACGGCGGCCCGATAATGTAAGCAGTTGAATAACGATAGTATTTCATAACGAGACAAAGAACGACAAAAAGAAAGATCTAGGAAAGCAGTCAGCGTCTAGTAGTCAAGTAACGAACACGTTTTACAGTGTATTAATATTTTTGTATTTCATTTATTTTAATATATTGCATTTCCGTGAAAATAAGTTTCCTTCAAAAACAAATCTATTATCACCATCATCGGAATACCTATTTTTCGTTCATCAGATATTCTTTTCGGAAGATTGACTGGAGAGAGAAACAACATACGAGTGGAAACTAAAAGTATACACCTAAATCTTTTTTTACATTGTAGACACGTTCCTTAAAAAACTGTTCAAAGAAATTGTGTAAATAAATACATAAGAAACATAGTAAATTAAAGAATATGTTTCAAAAATTTTAAAAAATCGAGAAAGATGAAAATACTTCAAATATTTTCTCAAAAAACCGTACAAAAGAAAGAATAATGAAATCCATATTACATATTTATTAAATAAAAATAATTCATTATTATTACGAAACAAAAATTTAGTTTATGGTGAAAATTCAGTCTACAGGTATACACGACATATAAAAATTCAAATTGAAATTAAAAATAAAACTACTAGGAAAAAAACACGCACACGCGTATACGCCTATCTTTCTCTCAATACATTCAATACGTATGAGATTATTACTATGTTTTTGCATAGCTTACTTTTGAACAGCTGTTTTCTATTTCTAATGATTGATTTTTGTTTAAAAACATTAAAAAATTAGAGAAACAAACTTTAAAAAATTCCCCTGGTCGTATTAAATAATATTTTCAAAAAATGAAATATATTTATTCTACATACTTTGGCCTTATATCCAATGCTGCATATCCATATCCATATCCATAATTGCACTGTATCCATATAAGCACTACACACACTCGCTCACATATGCACCTTACTTGCATAGGAAGAATACACGCACACGCGACGTGAAATAAATCACATACTTAAATAATATCGTTGTTACACCTTCCGACGCTCGAAGATAACTGACAATTAATATGAAAATTAGTTACGAATACATACGACATGTACCGAAGATACACGAAGGTCAATAACAAATCTAACGACGAAATTTATAATAGAATAGAAATGACAACGTTCGGTTGTCGAGACCGCCCGTGGAGCGACGGAGAGAGGCGAACGTAAACAAAACATTGAACGTTCAATTAAGCCGCTAGTTAAGGAATATTTTTCTATATGTATTTCATATATAACGAATTTCTTGGAATTCACCGAGAGTTTGACTTAGACGTATCTTTCTCTCAATACATTCAATAC
>JACGTP010000021.1:403397-443554 GCA_023678845.1 Mischocyttarus mexicanus | reverse complement strand
ATTGTCCGTTACTTGCTACTTCCTATTAACTTTTCAACATTATTACCAATCAAATTGGTAACACTAATTGCAATAATTAAACTATTGATAATTATCTTTTTTTTTAAATAGTATTACACTTTGAATAAAATTTAATTATCCCTTTTTTAGCTTATCAAATATCAAAATTAACAAACAGTAATTCAATAAAAAATATTTATTTATTAATACCAATTAATAATAAAATATATCGGAATAACTGTTGGGCACCTGTTCAACTTATCTGACATTTCATTGAGTTTTTATTTCAAATCTTTTAAATTTCATTCTCGCTTAACTAACGAATCCTTCTTTCTAACCTAACTCAATCCTTCCTAAAGGATCAAACGATTCGCATTGTTTTCCGACAGACGAATCACGTCGCTCCTACGATTCCCACCCGGATTCTCTCGCTTTCGCGACGGATGCGTAATTAATTCAGGAATTTAACGGAGAACTGCAGAAGGATCCCACAAGCGGTGGAATCCGCGAGAGAGGTATTCCACGATCGCTTCTTCGACTCCTTCGATTCCTCTTTCCACTTCCACCTACCAACTCCCTCTTCTCCTCTGAGCTATCCATCCCTGTACTCCTCTTTTCCCCCTTTTAGTTCCTTCGCTATAGAAATTATAGTCCAAGTTACGAATCCTTTTACTATCGTGATCGTAACTCCCAAAGAAATTTGTCTCTCGAGTTTCTTGCGTGCAACGGCAACTGTTTTTAACCCTAAAAATATTTTTTCTTCTAAATTCAACTTCTATCCATTTTTCTATTAGGAGTAACATAAACCAGAAAACAAATGTTTAAAATAGCAAACGAACACGATCTACGAAAAAGATTGTTAATATTTAAACATCGGATTAGCAATTCTTTGAAGATGATCCTTACAATACTAACTAATCCTAAACTTAAAAGAGAATCTTTACCTAAACGATGAGACTTAATCTCGATCTTTCTGATCAGAACGTTTCAGTTCGTCATAGGGATTATCTTTTAACCATTTTTACAAAAATAGTTTTCTTAAAATTCCTACAAAACGACGTTAATCACAATTTTCAGTCAACGCGAAAAATGATTTGGAAATTCGTTCGACGGTAAAATTGTTAAAAAACTTTTTCTTAGTTTCTATAAGATCCAAAGAATATCATCCAAAAATTCGCGATACGTCTTCAATAAAGATAAAATACTATTGCGAAAAGATTGATGAAATAGAAAATAGAAAATAAGGATGAAAGTTGGAGATGAAAATATAAGTATAGCTTGGTAGCAGCATCCTCCTTGTAAGTCCTAGATTCTAGAAAGTAACCAAGTCCCAACCGATTTTCAAACGTCTTTCGGCACTTCGACTCCTTCCCCTCTCCCAAATTCCCATTCCAACAGTTAGATCTACTCTTACCAATGCGCACAGGGACGAAATGAAACCCTCAATATTGGTGATTGCTACCGCAAGACGTTTCCTCGCTTAGAACCCACCATCCCAAAACTTCATCTCCTATCCCTTCACCTATACCCGCGTTCCCTGATCTTCTAACCCCCCCTTCCCCTACCCAAACTTCTCAAACCCAACACCCCCAACTTTAACCCCTCTATACCCTCATTCAGGCCTTTTCGCGTTTAAAGCAGAAAAAGGAGGAGGCAGGCAACCCACTCCTAAACTCTCTTCCTTTACCTTATATTCTCTCTACCCTTCCCCCTTCAGCCCTCTGCAGCCCCCGGTTCTTCCTCTTCACCACCCACTCCCACTTCTTCACTTTATCCTCCTTTTCCTCATTCCTCTCACCCTCGTCCGAGTTCCTCCTTACGAGAGACGAAGGGATGTTGACTCGGTGCTCGGCTAGAACTTTTATGGAGATGCATCCTCTAATATATCCGGGCTGAGCTTGCTCGCGCTTGTGTTTGACGAGCGTACTTTGCGAAGTATATTATCTGCCGAGACCTCCTGAACCTCCAACTCCGCTCCTTTTCTCGACCTCACCCATCCTTCCTTCCTTCCTACCTTCCTTCCTTCCTTCCTTCCTTCCTTTCTCATCCGTCTCCTACTTTCTGATACTCCAGACTTCACCTTCTCGATCTTCCTTCTCTTTCTATTACCAGCTATCTCCTTTTGATCTTTATTTCTCAGTCCTTCTCTTTTTGTTCTTACGGTCGCTGCACGCTCACTTCAACCCTCCAAAGTCTTACTCAAGAATCGCTCCAATGCGATTTCCGGATAGAATAGGACCGCCTTGAGAGGAACGAATTATGCGACTCTGAGCTGGCCGAAGGAATCACCAAGAAAATAGATAGATATATAGGAAAGTATGTGTGTGTTTGTGTGTGTGAGAGTGTGGGTGAGTGTATGTGTAAAAGAGATTTTCTTTAGGTTGTCTACGTGTTTTGGTTAAACTAGGATCAGAACCAGGTCAAACCCTTTTTTGGAATTTACTTATTCGTATTTATGGTAATCTGAAGTTAATATGGATTTGGGATTAGAGAAAAAGGTTTCAACGTTTATCTTTTATCTCGATTACTGTTTTTTCTTTTTTTAAAACTATGGTAATTACTAGGTCACCGTTTAGATATCTGTTTGTTTGATCGGTTTTATTGTTAAATAAATTATGAAATAATCGTTAATTGTATTTTTACAAAATGTTATTACGATAATTATCGAATTTTATTTGTTATTCATTCAAATATTTTAATCATGGTACTTTAAAGGTTTTCTAATTAAATGAAAATATTTTGAAGAAATTAAAACAATGTTTCTTAGATGAAACTTTGAATCAACGTAAACCATAAATGGTGATTTAAATCTTTGCAATTAAAGATTATGTGATAATTCCATATATAAAGTTGGACCACAAATAAACTTGATGTAATACTAAATTTATCAAATGATAGTTTACTTTTGGTTGAGATATTTCGCGAAAAGTACACTTGACACCACACTAAAAGTGGCCGCATAACAATTTGAAATTGAATTTAATTAAGGCAATTATGTGCGTCCAAAATTACGATAACTTCTATCCTAAATAAAGTAAAATTTTCCATTGTCCGCAAATGGAAAATAGATATTACCAAACCACAATTT
Organism: Mischocyttarus mexicanus; assembly: GCA_023678845.1. Taxonomy (NCBI): domain Eukaryota; kingdom Metazoa; phylum Arthropoda; class Insecta; order Hymenoptera; family Vespidae; genus Mischocyttarus; species Mischocyttarus mexicanus. Next base: position 440,466 of record JACGTP010000021.1, on the reverse strand, counting down.
TTTGACTCTGAAACAAACCCGAAAATAAACAAAAATCTTGAAACAAAACAATCCTAAAACAAAATCGAGTTAAAAAAAAATATCTAAATTTATAAAATCATAATACATAAAAAACATTTTTAAAATAACTACAAATCTAAATCTATCAAAGATGGCTAACCTTAGGTGATTCCGGTAGATCAAAGAGTCGGTCTCAAACAGAAGATACTTGGAAGGGTTTTGCACTGGAGAACGACCGAACGACCGAACGAACGAACGAACGAACGAATGAACAGTGAGTTGGGGAGAAAAAGAGAGATAGAGAGAGAGAGAGAGAAAGAGAGAGAAAGAAGGGTAGAAGCATTGCAGAGAGAGAGCATAGGCTTTGCTCTCAGCACTGGTAGGATTTATGCGTCCTCGAGAGATCGAGCCGCCGCCGGCGCCAGGAGCGTCGGTCGCTGGAGCCACGGATGCCGCAATAACTCGCATTGTGTACGCGAGTGGTTCCTCGCAGGAATCTAACCCGGCGGGCCCGCGGGTCAAACCCAGGAGGAGACAACCAACGGGCCAACGTGGAGAAGAAAGAGAGAAATACAGAAATACATAAAAAGTAACAGAGAAAGAGTGAGACTGGTAAGTGGTGGGGAGGGGGGAGAGAGAGAGAGATAGAAAGAGAAAGAAGAACATGCAGGAAAGAACAGGAGGACATTATACTGAGTCTGGGGGATGCACACTGAAGAAGAGAAGAGGAGGACCAGGTTCTCTTCCGCTCCGTGTAATCGAACCGCCACCGCCAATGCTACTTCTCTCCTCCACCTCCTCCTCCTCCTCCTACTCCTCCTACTCCTTCTCTTTATTCTTCTCATCCTCTTCTCTTTATTCTTCTCATCCTATTATTTCTCTTCTTTACCCCACCACTATTGCCATCAGAAACTTCCACCTTTAGTTTACTCTCGCGCCCTGTCACCGCGAGCTTCGACTTCTACTCTTCCATCTCTCTACTCCAATAAACTTCGTCAGAAACGTGATACGTCCTCTTTGAAGATTCTGATACTTTACCGATACCGATATATACGAGTTGGGGATCCTAATTCTTTAGTACGGTACAGTACTTGGATGTTTAGTTAGAAATACTTGTACGGTAAAATGTATTGTTATATAGATTGTTATTGTACAAAAATTGGGAGTAAGTGTAGTAATATTTTATTCTGATATTAAGATATACCGATTAGGAATCGGGGTGGTTTATCATTACTAATGTATTACGTAAAAAATGTGAAAATACTGACAGCAATATTTGGATATCAGATTAAAAGCTCTGAGTAGATTGAAATGAAGGATTTCAAAATGTTCATGGTTGAAGATTTGGGTACAGTAAAGTAATTGATGATAGTGATACTCCATCACTACAGGTTTATCACATGAAGAATCTGGACATCTAAATGTCAAATTAAGAATCCCGAAGAGTAAAATGAATGAATAATGAATGCACGTATTAAATATTTGAACTCGGTATAATAATCTAGATTGAAATATCACATATCAAACTGTTAATACACATTTTCTACATAGCAAATAATACATACATCTGAATTATACACTGCAGACGACATAAAATTGAAAGCGCTATAAATAAATAAGAAAAGAAACAAAAACAATTTGTAAAAAACTTTGAAGGCAGTATTGAAAGTAAAAATTTTCGTTACATAAAAATAAAGAAACGAGACAAAATCAATATCTAAACATTATACACGTCGGATTAAAAAAAAAAAGAAAAACTCTAGACCATAGTCGACAAATAATGAATACAGTAAAATGCTGTAAGAAAAGTAATAACCTTGTAATAAAAAACAGGTAAACTGTATTAAAATATATAATATCTCATCGATCTAGAAAATTCATCTTGCCGAGAATTAAGAAGAAGAAGAAGAAGAAAAATAAGATGGACCATCAGAGAGGTTTTAGGTAGAAAAGAATGAGACAGAGATAGAGAGATAAAGATAGAGGAGTGGCTGACCATGAACACCTGCGAGAAATGATATCGTATTCGCGCGTGGCCACCACAGTGGGCCACACCATGAATGGATCCAGCGCGATATCACGGCGATCCAGTTTAACCGGCAACATCAGCAACAGTGTGCACACAAGCAACCAGCACACACCAGCAAGATCAGAAGTCCGCATGCGGTTTTTGCCGTGGGTGTATACTGTCTCCCCGTCACGTCATTGTCCGTCCAACGAAAAAGGATTTATCCGTTCGTTTATTCCTTTCTCTTTTCCCTTCCATTTACCCCACACCATTTTCACCCTCCACCCTCCAGGTTCCTTTCTCTCTCATAGTTCGCCCTATATGGGCCTCCTACTCATCCAACAAACGCGAGAGAAGCTCTGCTGCTGCATAATGTAACAACGGTTCTTCACCCAGCCGAAACGTCAAAGCCAGTGTGTTTCGCGAAGATTTAGGAAGGGTGGGGTTTCTCAGGTTATGAGTTATGGACTTAGGGAATACATACACATATACATATATATATATAAATGTATCTTTCTCTGACTTATTTACTCTCACTATCACTTTCGGTTCTTAGTCTAGCTCTGCGAATTCGTGGTTCCCTTTCACCCAGTTGGTGTCATCATCCCTCTTCGTCTTCTCAACTTGGACGAGAGATCTCTTGCTCTGGTGGTTCTTGATCCAGCTTGATACGGTGTTCATTGTGTCGTGTTGGCTCCCTTTGCTCGATGTTAGGTCCGAACAACGACCCGAACAACTGCAACAATGTGAACCTCGACTCCTTGTCTTGTCCTCGTTCTTTCTTTCTCTTTCTCTTACTTTTTCTTTATTTTATTTATATCTCTTTCTTTCTTCAACGTTTCCCCTTTTCATGCGTCGACTCCTTATTAGCTTGGTCCTTTTCTCTCGCCAACTGGTGAATCGTTCTCGCGAGGCCCAAGATCGTTGTGCTTGATGAAGAGAAGGCGGAGGACTCGCAACGGGTATCGTCCATTGTGTTGCGATAATTCCAGTTACACGCGATACCCACAGAATAAGAAAGAATGAGAGAGAGAGAGGGGGAGAATGAGAGAAAGTTGAAATCTTAGGAGGAGTCCTGAAGAAGATTCCATTCTCTGTTCTCTTTGCGACCATTGGGGTGGTCTTTGGATCCAAGCGTGAAAGAGCGCAACACAGTAGCTACCTTGGTTCCTCAACTATAAGCCTAAGGACGTTTTATCTGAGCCCCCATCATCTGCCTACCGTCTTCACTCTATCTCTCGTCTTCTTCTTCTTCTTCATCTTCTCGTTTCAGAAACCAAGCCGGAAGATCTACGCTAAGAGAGTGAGAAAGACGATCTTGCATTTCTCGGACCCACCACGATAGTTCTCTCCTAATACGCACAGATCCTCAAAGCTTTAGAGATTAATGCGCGGATACACGAGAACTGGAAATATATATTTCTTTGATCTTTTTTTTTTTTCTTTCTTCCTTCTTCCTTTTTAAGTCGAACAATCTCAACCCGATTTTCTGCCCCTGGTTCTATTTTAAATAATAAAAGTTATAGCGTCTGACCTTATTTTTGTTTCTTCTTCTTCTTCTTCTTCTTCTTCGTCAATTTTTGAACGAGTCTTGAAAAATAATATTTAATTGAAGGATAAAATTTCATTAAGAGTTAAAAATATAAAATTTTAAATAAATTAATATTTTTAATGATGTTATTTAAGCTTAAAGTTTGCGGGGTTAACAAGACAGAAAACTAAAACTCGTTGCTTAGAAACAATCTAGAAACCTTTGTGTTTCATTCTTGTTTCTTTCAATATTTTAATTGACCTAAAAGAAAAAAAAAAGAAAAGAACGAAATATCAATAAAAAGGAAATGAATGATTGGTCGGGTCAAGGTCTACTGAAATAAATATATCAGTTAACTCATCGGGGTGCAAAATTTTCCGCTCGCGAATCCATTTCCCAGAGATAACGGAGAATAGTACGCGCTTGGAATAAATTTACCGGTTAGCTCGAGGCTCGAATTAACAGGCAGCAGTAACGAGAGAGACTGAGACAGAAACAGAGAGAACGAGAGAGAGAGAGAGAGATAGTGGGAGAGAGTGAGTGAGTGAGGAGCATGAGGCTCTACATCTAACGATGCTACACGAGCACCTAAGGCGTCGTCGTTCACCGCTGTCCGGAAGCCGCGAGACGTCTGATCTTGATTTAGATTTCTCCGGTAATCTGCTCGTTCCACCACCACATTTACTACCACCATCACCACGGAGTAGTACTATAACTTAGCACCAATATCAGTAGTACCACCATCAGTACCACCAACGCAACGGTGATCCTTCTCTTCCCACCGATACCCCCTTTCCACCAGTTCCTCTTCCTTCACCTTATGGTGCCAGGATAGCTAGGAATATACATGTTCCATGGGGTTACGCTGAGTTCACACCGTTCCCCGCTGGGCACGCGGACCCCCCGGTAGTCCCTAGCAACTTACTATTCCACATAATGCGCGCTCATATCTCAGGATTATAAGGTAACCTGAGAGACAGCGGTTCCGAGACCAGTGGGGACGAATGCTATGCTCTGAGGTTGTATGAGAGAGACAGAGAGAGAGATAGAGACGAATGGAAGGAGATGGAAACCTAGCAGACGAAGAGTAAGAATGAAAGAGAAAGGTACGAAAGAGATATATCTCTTAGAGTGTTGCCTTCTCTATTCCAAAGGGTCTTTCCTACGAGAAAGAACGAGCACTGTACATTTTCTCTTGGCAACTGCCCTTCCTTCTATCGGTAATCCCTTTTTCCTACTATTCCCCCTTGCGCATTTTTACCTATCCTTAAGGGGAGGTCATCTTGTGTGACGGCTAGTTTTTTAAACATTTCTTTTTAGGAATTTTTGTTTTCATGACCTAACCTCAATCTTTTTGTTTTTTTTTTTTGTTTCTTTACTATTTATTATATTTGGTAAATAACAATTAGTTAAATTTCGATGTCAATAATATATATTTTTTTTGTCTGTGAAACGATTAACACAGGGAGATAGTTAATCATTTAATTTTGATAATCACACGAATGTATTTGCGCCGGACATCGATGATAAATTAGATTATCTATTGAATATAACCTTATATGGGAATGGTATCAAAATGATGATATTATCGTTATTATACATCGTCAAACAATCGGTTTTTGATTATTCATGCTAATTAATGATGATATTTATTGATAATGTGTTGATTTATGGTGATAAAGTGATCAAGTGTTTTAGTCTATGGTGACTTTTTTAAAAATTCATTCGATCGAGAAGATATGGTTTAAGGTAGTGGTAGTAATGATGGCGTGGGTATAGTGGTGGAGAGGATTGAAGGGAATTACAAGGCGGAGAAGACAATTTTTGTTTGAGTAACACGTAAAGTTGTGTTGGTGGATGATTGGTTCTTATGTTTGTTGTCCACTTCTTAAGTACGTTCGTTCGTTGATTCGCACAAGTTTCACGCAGCAGACCATCAGGAAATTACTGGTCAAAGTGTACGAGCGGTAACCAGTAACGACCGAGAGACGCTCGGAAACCTATTTCTCATCGAGTTTAATTAACTTCGGTTGGCTGTTTTCTGTCAATATTTTCACTTCCTCCGATACCGTTCGAAAAAGTCTCCGAAGTCTCGTCTAGCCGTCAAGTTTGTTTCTATGATCTTTCAAAAAACAATTCTTTTATTTTATTTTATAATTATTCTAATATAAATTAATATTACAATAAGTTAAACTATGCTAAATAGTTTTTTATATTCATAACCCTTATTTAATATCGAAATAATATATGCTAATAGTAACAATAATAAATACCATACTATACTAATATTAACAACAAAAATATCTTTAAAAATACTATAAAAATAAAATACTTACAATAGTAATAAAATTATTAATAACAAACAATAATCATAACAAAATCAAATTATGAATAAAATCCTAACCTAAAAGACGTGTAAAACTTGAGATAAAATAAATAACAGATTTAATAGCACAATAAAATATACATAATAGAACGTTTAAGTATAAATATACAATATAATGAGTTAAAATAGCCTAAACTCAGGTTTCCTTTAGCCACGTACACGCCATAGAATGTGCACAATGTAAAGGTGGTACAATCTCCTGGACGTTCGTTCTCGAAACGGTACGATGGTAAATACACATTGTGAAACACGCGTCACTTTGAATAATAAATCAATTTCGAGGGACAAAGACGAGCCATGATTATGTATGGACATCGTAGACTAGTACGGAGAGACCAGTAGAGTGGTCCATATAACTCTGAGCCGCTGGGTATAAGGTCTTTGATGTATTGAGTTGGCCCGTGTCGATTTGGTAAGTACCGTTCCACCCCACGGAACGACCACCCTCAACCCCCAGAACTTCCATTCGAAGGGCAAACAGTTACCACCACTGCTACTGCCACCCTGCATCCCCTTTCCTCCCTTTCTCTCTTCTTCCATTCCTCTTCTCTCTCTCTCTCTCTCTCTCTTTCTCTCTTTATCAACCTATCTCTCATTTTCTATCTCTCTCACTCATTCTCAGTGTAACCTCCAATGTATCCCAGGCCGCGAAACTAGTTGTGTATCAACTGCCTTCGGAGTTGCTAGTTTCCTTAACTCTCGACCCTACCCGATACTTCCTCTCCCTCTCTCATTCTCTTTCTCTCTTTCTCTGTGTTGTATCCTGAGTGGTGGTTACGATAACGAGCTACCAGAAGAATTCAATAAACGATTCGAAATGTCGTTAGGAGTCTCCACAGATTGCAATGAATTTTTATAATCGCTTAAAACTTGCCACGACCGGTTGTCGGAATATTTGTGCATCTGATTAATTGGCTAACTTTATTATACATTACTTGTTGTGTTACTCTCATGAATTATCAGTTTATTTCTTATCTTTTTAAATTTGTATACCCTATGTAGATCATTTCGAACTTAAATATCTCATCGTTTATTATTATAATACGACAGAATATTATTCAGAACAAATGAAGTTGATTTATTGGAATTAGTATGTCGTAAAAATTATTATTGCATTAAAATTATTACGTTTAGATTATTTTCGGCTTACATTTTGTGCATTTAACATTATCTATGTATATTTTTGCAATCAACTATTGATTCCGAATAAAATAGTTGTTCTTCTTGTTGTTTCTGTAAACGATCAGATCAAGAGTCTTAATTGAGATATCAATTTTAACTTGTAATAAATGAAAATTTCAAAATTAAACAATTCTATTTAATATTTTAGGATTATGTGAACAAAATAAATGTAAAAATGGACGACAAAAAATTTACCAATGATCGAATAAAAAGTAATGGGGGGTTCAAGTTGGACCAATCATGAATCAGCATAGAGTTCTTTGCCTGTAGAAAAGAGAGAAAAAAGAGAGTGAGAGAGATAAAAAGAAAAAGAGATAAAAAGAAAGCTAGAAAGAGAAAGAGAGGAAGAGGTGGAAGAGGTGGAGGAGGAGGAGGAGGAGGAGGAGGAGGAGGAGGAGGAGGAGGAGGGGGGGAGATTGATATTGGTTTCTGAGCGAGTCGAGGAAAAGCGAGCCGGCATGGGTTTCGAGGGCGGTTCGCTGATATTGGGCATTCAATCCTAGCCAACCCCGATTCTCTCACGCGCCCCTAACAACGCATTAACATGCATGAGCCCTGCGTGATTGTTTTACCCTAACCCGTCGGGCTCTACCACCACCATCACCACCACCACCACCACTACCACTATCACCACCACCATCACCACCATCACAACCATCGCCACTACACCCCATCCCCCCTTTCCACCTTTTCAGCTTCAAATCTGAGTAGGCAGCGATCAACATCGTCGAAAATTCGGGTACGCGCGACGTGCGTGCGTCCGATGCAAATTTAATGTTGAATATCAATGACGTTGGCTTTTCCCTCTCTCTCTCGTTCTCTCATTCTCTCTTTTTACCTATCTCTATCTTTCATCGTCAATGTTTTCTAGATAAAACGAAAACACACTCAACCGTGAGAGTTAGTTCGAGTTTAACCAATAAATAATTTCAAAGAATCTTCTTTCCAAATTTCTATCATCGAATAGTAACTTGTATCGACTATCCTAAAGCTATCGAATAAATATTTCAAACACTACGAGAGAGAGAGAGAGAATTGCCAGTATGAAACCGATAATTCGAAAATAAATGTTTCATTTATCTATCCTCCCAACCCACCCACTATGTCAACCTAATTGAAATTGTATACAAATTTGATGAAACTTTTGGCTAACGTTTGGCTATATTTTGTCACCGAGTTCCCTTTATTTATTTCTTTTTTTCTGTAGACTTTAGAAGTCTTCGATGAAAATATTAGCAAAATAGGATTTTGTAGTCACACGGTGAACGTAATTCTTCGATAATGCGAATGCTTTTTAAAATTATTACCGCCATCTTTGCTACTATCGTTCCTACTCTTTCTACCCCCATCATACCCTACCCCCACACACCTTCAGCACCACCACAACCATCATAAAACTACTACTACTACTTTATTTCTTTCGTTCGTGTACTTCGTAGAGATACATAACCACTTCTTTCTCGTCGCGAGGATCGAACCCTCTCGTTTCAACGCTATAGGTATTACCTAGCTATCAGCTCCAAGCCTATGAATACTAAGCAGTTTATAAAAATGTTGATTTAGCGCCTTTACCAACTTATACATTCACCGTCATCCTTTCTCTTCTACCATTTTCTATCTCGTATTCTCGCACGACACCTTTACTCTCTTTTATACGTATTTTATATTAAACGACGATCTCCCACACACCGTTAGGAGGGAGTTCAGGGCCAAGACTTTTTACCAGCAGCACGTCGTAAATATTGAACCTTGTATTAAAATCAGCACCAAATTTCACGATTATTTCTTTTTCGTTTTATTAACATTTTCTTTTTTTATTTATTTATCTATCTCATGAAGATATTATATTTTGTTTTTATCAGTTAATAATGGGAAATACAAATTGATTAAGATTTATTTGGATTTAAACATAAATGCTAACTACAAATTATATTAAAAAATAATTAATTATACATTTTTTTATAGTAATTATAATACAATAGTCTTTCTAAATATTTAAAATACTAACAAATTATTTAAACATAAATCATTGATTTATAAATAACAAAAAACTAACCAAAAATATAGAAACATATTAATTGCTAACCTAATGCAACCAATTAATATCAATTAACTTTACATAAAACCACAATATAACCTCAAATCCAACCTTAAAATAAAACCTATTTAAAAGATACTAAGCCAAAAGTTATCATTACAGATAAACAGATAAAGGAACGAGTATCGTTCCCTAAGAAAAATCGAATTAAATAATATAATAAAAAATAATGAATACTACGGTATACAACGACGTAAGAGAAGATTTCCACATGGCGTTCGTGGAATGAAATCAGATAAGACGCCATGTTGGGGCACTTTCGTGTCATCCCAGGCGGCCAATCAGCTGCGGGGAGGGAAGCCCCTTTCGCACCGCTTAAAACGAAACGGGGGATTGAAGGGGGGGACGAAGGGGGGTCAGTAACTGCGGTGCTCAGGGGCTACAGGGTCTACGACGGGGCTGAGGGCTCAGAGGCTGAGAGAGGGCTGAGGAAGAACTGGGGCTTGGGCTTGGGCTTGGGCTTGGGCTGAAGGCAAGGGGCTGGGGGAATGAGTTTTAAACTCGTCCGGGCTGATCCGCTGTAATTAGCGTTGGTGATCACTGGCGCGGCTAACTCGTTCGTAAGGATGCCCCTCAAATCAGAAACAAAGGCGGGTTCCTCCCATTCCCCCGGTTCAAGTCGTCGTCGTAGTCGTCGTAGTCGTCGTTGACGTCCCCCAACCCCCACCCTGTTCCCCTCTTCAAACCGTCCCCGTTCGTCTCACCGTTCCCACTCAAACGAAGCTCTCCTTGGGCCGATTATAGGCCGGAGAATCGATACCCCCGCGGGATTTAATCTCCTTAATCGGTAATTATCCCCACCTACTTGAGCTCGTTCGGTCGTACCAGAAAGCGAAGGGATATAAAATTGGGTTATAGCCGACTGAACGAAGCTCCTCTTTCGGAATACCTGCTCAAAGAGAAAGAGAGGATCTGGTTCTCCATTAAAAAAGAGTACCCTTCTTTTTCTAATGGTATACCTACAAGTAACTGTTCTTTATTTTTCTTTCCTTCGATGTATTTCGTTTTTTAACTCTAAAAGATATCTATTGAAATTGTTTCCTCCAAAATTGTTAATTATTTTTCATCATTCCTCTTTTTTTTTGTTTTTGTTTAAGTTTAAGAATTATTCTTATACTCGATTTTAATTTTTAATAACAGCTCGTTTAGTATAAAAAATTATATAACATTTAAATTGAATTCTATTAATTGTTTTTATCTATAAATTAAATAAATATTATTGTAAAATACTACAATTAAAATTAGTCGACATTTTTGCTAAATTAGCTTATCAACGATGCGTATAAACTTAAACCTAAGTATTGGTGCAATCAACAAATGATTTTGAAACTTATGATATAAAAAAGTAATTGTATAAATAATTATTATAAGTTACTTATAATTATTTATGAATTATAACTACCTTAATTTCCAATACAAAACGACATAACTAACCTTCCCCCTTTTTTTTCTATCTCCAATCCTAATTTAAACTGGTTGACTTTCAAGAGGTGTTCCCAGATTTGTAGAAAAACACTTTAAGGGTACATATACATGTTCTATATATCTTTATATATATATCAGCAATAACAATGGCGAATATCTCGTAAAAATTTATCCGAAAGATCGTCAATAGTATTACCGATGCAGACCAGTGAACAAGTATTGTGTTTGTGGCACGTTGACAAGCACAAGTCACGGTAAAGTTTTCTAACCCGAACCTACCACGTTAATTCTCCCTTTTACCTTTTCGTTCCTGCAGGGAAGTTTAAGGGAAGTACCTAAAGGGCAAGGAAACGTTTAGAAATCAGTAGGACATCATCGGGATACAGATGTTTGACAAAACAGCTGAGCTAGAGCAGAACTCATAATAGCTAGCAGCGGTGGGTATATGCGAGAACGCTAAGTAGCAATCCCACAGGATCTATGGGACAATAGAAGACCCTTCGTATATTTTGACTTTTTGACAGATGGTTCCTGCCACTGTTACTACGATCTTCGTTCTATTCAACATACATGCTGTGATAATCGACACAACAGAAATTGATCTATCTGTTAAAGAGAAATAACACAAAACATCTAACTTACTGCTCCAGATTCATTATCTTTTATTCATTTATTTATTTATTTATTTAAAATTATTATTAAACAAAATCTTTCAAAATTAGACTATAATTTTGTACGAAGAATTTCTTTCAAATTTAATTAACCAAACATTACATTCAATTATTGAATTGTTATTTTTAAAAACATATACAACAATTTAACAATTACCTTATAACTTGTATCCAAACACACACACACACACCTACATACGCATCCTTATTATTAATATACGAGTAGAAAAAAAAATTGATCAATCTAAAAAGAAAAAAATATAATGTAGACGTTAAACATCAATGTGAAAGCTTAAATAACTTGTAAATAAAAGTGTCCCCCCATTCTATACGAGCACAAAAGGTAACCCGGAACGACAGTTAAACAGGCATCAGCGACCAGCTGTAAACATCTCATTCTATCCAACATTGACTTCGAATCGGTAAGAAAGTTAGAAGCTTATTCGAACGATCTAAATTCCCCCTACCCCTACACCACCTCCCCCTGCTTCTGCTTCTTCTTCTTCTTCTTCCCTTCCTCATCCCTTTCCACGCATTGCTATCGCTACCCGTTTATTTATTTTCTTCAAACAGACACAGCAGGTAAGGGTAATGTTCTCGCAGCATGAGTGCAAAACCCTGGGTGTTGTGCTTTCTTCGAATCAAAGTCATTGCAAGGTGGTATGAGAATGTAAGCTAAGGTTCGAGGATGAGTATGAGGTTGAGGTTGAGCATGGTGACGAGGATGGATCACTGGATTTGTCGTAACGTTGAAGAAGGAAGAAATAATTGGCCGTAAAAGGCACGTTTCCTCGTAGACTTCGTGCCGTTGCTCAATACGAAGTGACAGCGGGGGACGATCTGTTGTGACCGTCACCACAATGAGATCTTTCCTTGCTGAACAGGATATACTGCGAATGCTTCCGAGAGTCAAAGAGAGGGATGAAGAGAAGAAGGTTGTGAAGATAGGACGATGACTCTTCTTATTCTCTGTGTGTGACCTTCTCTTCTTCAACATTCTAAATTATTTTATAAGAATGCTCCAGTTTTTATCGTGAGAATATTTTTTAATATTTTGGTTCCTATTTTCTTCTTTTAAAGAATCTGCAAATATTCTTTTTTAAACATTTATTGCAGGATTCAAAGTAGTTCATAGGTTAGGTTAATAATCGGTGTAAAGAGTTTCATTAAAAAAGAAGAAATTATACAACGAATAATTTCGCCTAGCAAATAAACGTGTAAGTAAATGAAATTAAATGTTGAAATAGTTCTTAACACCTTCGTCGATGGGGGGTAGGTATCAGGGTGGGAAGGGTTGGGAGAGGGAGAGGGGAATAGTCGAAGAAGCGTTAAGTGGCTCCTTCGCAAATGACCATTTCGAAACGGTAGCCATTGAATTCGATTTGCGGTTTGGAACGTTGTTCCGAATGTAGTACAATCGTACAGTGATTCTCGTAAAATCGAATCGCCAACATCGACGTTCTACCACAATGGCCTACCATCGACTTCGTGACACCATTACACATCGATCGATATATTCGAATAAAATAAAAATACCATCGACACTCATACACGCATGCACCACATATACACACCCATAGATATATCTACGCAAACATAAATAAAATAAAGAAATAGGAAAAAGTTATAACCATTATTTCATTGAAAACTCGATCGAGATCTAAATTCCCTGATTTTTCTTTCCTCTCGAAAAATTTTATAAAAAAAAATATATAAAAAGAGAGAGAGAGAGAGAGAAAAGAAATGCGAAATCGTATATCTCCGAGTACACGTACTTTCAAAACGACTGGCTTACGATCCTCGAGCGTGCGGGGACCTGGTCATGGATCCTGACCACCCTGAGAGCCATGATTTATGGGGACCCATCGTAATAGCGTGCGATTCAGCGCTCACAGAAAATATTTCTGTCGAGTCTCTCTCTCTCTCCCCCTTTCCCTTCTCTTTTCTCTCTCGATTATACGTGGTCGGAGATCTGGCAAAACATTTTCATTTGTGGAACTTTACAAGAAAGAAAAAGAAAAAAAAAAAGAAAAGAAATGAACGAATAAGCAGATGAGAAAAGTAGACACGAATAATAATAATAATAATAATATTGAATGAAAAAGAAATACAATTTTCATGTTTTCTTTTACATTTGTAATACTGTGGACAAATTTTATTATAAATGAAAGATAAATAAGAATAATTAATAATAGAAATGTTTTTTTTAAACTGAGAAGAGATATACAAAATTATAAAATATTATAAATAAATTTTGGAATAAGAGAAGAGAGTAAAGAAAATAAGAATAATAGTTGAAGTAAGGGAATACTATTCTCCTAGAAATGTTTAATAAATAAATACAAAAAGAAAGAAATTTGTCATACTGTCTTAGAAATAATGGTAATCTCTCAAAAAATAAAACAAATAAATTTAAATGAAATATGTAAGAATAATTAAAACCAAAATAATATACCTCATGTGAATAAAAAATAAAAAAAATATAGAAAAGGATATAGAAAAATAAATCAGACCACTTTTGATTGAGTTGTACCTGTTTCAGAAATAATAATAAAAAGAAATGATTATAAAAAGAAGAATAAGACAGAGTGAAAGCATATAATAATGGGTTATGCGAATATGAAAAGTGAAACGTCACGATTCTCAGCAACAGTATCCTTGAAGTACGTAGTCCTTGAAATCCTTGTATAATAAATACATCATAGAAAGAGAAAGAATAAACGAAAGAAAGAGAGACTTTGCTGGTAAAGCAACGTTTTCCAAGGTCTTCTTCCTGCGAAGCGTGTAAAAGACCACCTGCTCGTGACATCTTATTTCGTTCGAGAACGAACCAACGGGCCATAGTGATTACCGTTTAACGATTACAACCATGTCCAGGATACCTGTAACGCCTTCATTCATTACCACCTACCGTTCCCTTCCTCCTTCACCACCACCTCCTCCACCTTCTTCTCTTCTTCCTCAACATCTTCCTCATCTACAGTCACCGATTAATTAATCCTACTTTCTCTCTCTCTCTCTTTTACACTACTTTCTACTACACTTTGAGATACAATTAATTCAATGATGAATATTTATGGTTGTATTCAAGCCGATACTACTTTTTCTTTCATTTAATTTCTTTCTTTTCTATTTTTGTATTCTTTTATTGTATATTTTAGAAATAGAGGTAGCCCTCCTACAACACAGCATCCTATAACACTATAAGAAAATTTGCAAAAACCTTTGTACAGCACTGTACTTCTACAACCTTAAAGATACAATGTAACCCTCCTTTTTGTACTGGTTCTGGGTCTTATGCAACACGGTTTTACATAACACAAAATTTTCTAAGAACCTATCTACTGTGTTAGAGGAGGGTTACTTGTACTTATTTGTGGGATAAATACAGTGATATAAAGAATAAGAAACTTTATAGAATTTTGTAAAGATTTTATTTTTGGAAATATTTACTCTTCAATCCTAAACCTCTAATTTAATTTTGTATCACAATGTTGCATACACACGTATTTTATTTTTATGCTGAAAACAATATTTGTTTCACTATTTTATACAATAACAAATCGTTTTTCCAATATATATATTTCTAATTTAATTGCTAGTTATTATAATTAGTTGTTCTATCTTATTTATACAATTTATAAACCATCTTAAATTAGTTTATATATTTTCTATTATTTCATATTATAATAATCCTTTTAATTGGATTAAAATGAAACCACTTTGTATATATAAATATTCCTCACATCTCTAACATTTTTCTTCTTATTTAAAAACGCTTCAGTAATTTGTTGGAATCAGTCACGTACGATACATAATTCAACGCTTAACGTTTGATAAATTGAAACCTAAGTTAACACATTCTTAAGATCATCAAGACCACATTCTATAAATTTTATTTCTAAATCAACTTCATGTGCTTAACAAATCCAGTTAACACCTATACTAAATTCACCTTATCATATTACTCCTTACACATTAATCAATCTATCATTAAAGGACAAAGATAGTATCTTAATTTAAAACACAATTAAAAATAATCATTTCAATTTAACTTCCCTCTTTTCCTCCTCAAAAAAAATAGAAAGAGAGAGAGAGAGAGAGAGAGGGGTACAAACATGAATAAAATATTTTGTACGATTTCAAATAATAGAATTGTGAGTTATTTGGGGTACTCAGTGTGGGTGGCATTTTCACACTATGAAATTTTTCGCTTCTCAGTTATTGGTCTCGTTGAAAAGAATCATTCCATCTTTTTCTTTCCTAGTATTTTGCTTTATTCCATCTTGGTGCTCCTCAAATCGCATTTATCCGCGAGTTACGAGCGACCCTCTTGTGCCTACTCCACTTTGGTATACCTTTATGGTGTGCCTATAGAGACGTCAATCAATCGGCAATGGTTTCCTTTCAGGATAATTCTAAAGTCTGTTCCCTCGTCAATCGATCCAAGCCCTTATATTTTCCTACCTTTTCTTTATTTTTTTTTTTCTTATTCTTCATCTTATTCCTTAGCACGACATCATTCTCTCTCTCTCTCTCTCTCTTACACTCTCTTTTACTCTCTCGTTCATTCACTTTTGCTTTCTATCTTTATTTTTTCTCCTCTTTACGATTTTATAAGAATAAATTCAAAAGTTTGTTGAGAGAGAGAGGAATAACGTCTCCTGGTGGTTGGGATCCGTGAAGATGATACGAAAAGTCGCACATCTGCGATTATTCGTACACATTGACGATGCCAAGAATAACGATTGGCTCGGTGAGTACACGCATCCGGTCAGTACGGATCTAGAAACGTTGTAACCGTGGATTGATTGATTTTTCTTAGATCTTTCTTTTATCGTTCTACTTTTGATATTTTACTTCAAAGAGATATGGTATATATATTTATATGAGATTATTAAGATAGTGGATATTATTTGGTATATATATCTTTGTTTATTTAGCATAAATTCATATAATATGATAGAAATAATTAGTTATCTAAAGAAAATTATTCCTATCAACTCTTCTTAGTCTTCTTCTTCTTCTTCTCATGCTAAGTTTCTCATGCTTTGTTTTGTTTAAAATAAAGGAAAATTGTTCTTTTTTTCAGGACAATGTTGGTGTTGTTTAATTGTAAACGTAGTGATATTGATATTGTTTAACACGTGTTGCTTGAATTGCATACATTTAAGTAAACTTGCAGTTAAAATTGTAATCTATTGTAGGGATTGCGGTTTTTATACAGTATTCATCATTTTTATTATTTTTATTGGTATTGAAAATACAGGGACATATGTTGAAACAATGTTGTGTTGGTTGGAGAAAAAAATTACAGTGGTGCTGAAAATTGTACAACTTGTATAACTTGTATGCCATCAATTAATGTAAATTGAATAGAAAAATTTTAGCTTATACTGGAAAATGAGTTTATATGAAATACTTAAAGACTGTTCAACTTATTTGACAAATTCGAATAACATCTAATACAAAATACGATAAAATTAAAATTCTAAAACCTAAGTCATCGTAAAACAACCGAAATGAATCTACTGTAAAAATTCTTCCAAACATATCCTAAATTATTCGAACAAAATACTCATTTTAAAAGCTAATATTAAAAAACTACAGTAACGTTTCTTTTCCAAAAACGTAGTAGCATTTATCGGATGCACGCTTATTCGTCGGTCGGGGTAAAGCGATTATCGACGAAAAGCGATCGGCAAAAGGACGTGAGATCGAACTTTGAAGCGTGAAAGAGTCGGCCGGCCGAAAAAACGATCGAACCAAAGGTCTCGTCTCGTCGAATTTAATCGTATCCTCTACTATACTCTCGCACCCGTCAATTCCTCTCGTTCGAAAAGTATCTCGAAGGCGTCATACCGGAAGAGGGAAAAAGAGAGATAGAAAGGGAAACAGAGAAAGAGAAAAAGAGATAGAAAAAGATAGAAAAAGTGTATCTGGCTGTGTGTGTGTGTGTTTCAGAGAGAAAGAGAGAGACAATACGTGTGAAGTTCGTGCCCAGTGGATCGATACTCTCGCTTGTGTGCCGACGAACGAACGAACGAACGAACGAATGAACGAACGAACGAACGAAAAAATGCAGCCGGC
This sequence comes from Mischocyttarus mexicanus, assembly GCA_023678845.1. Classification (NCBI taxonomy): domain Eukaryota; kingdom Metazoa; phylum Arthropoda; class Insecta; order Hymenoptera; family Vespidae; genus Mischocyttarus; species Mischocyttarus mexicanus. The sequence goes on along the minus strand of JACGTP010000021.1, from coordinate 423,075 downwards.
CCGGTGCACCGTGCGGAGCGATTATCGGAGATGAGAGACGTGCGGACAAACGGACGGACAAACGGACGGACGTGCGGACGGATGGACGCGAGCGGACGGACCAACGCCGACGGTTTTGACTTTGCATGAATGCGCAGATGCGGGTGCAACAGCTTGCGTAACGCGGCCGACAAAGAGCAAAAGGGAACCTTCGCACAGCCATATTGCCTCCTGTCAATCACAACGGCCGCACATATCGTCGTCTCTCGAAACACCATCGACGTTTTCGTATATGCTTCCTCCTATCTCATATACTTTGTCTCGAAAAGGAGAATACTCAGGGGAAAAATAGGGACAGATTTTTGTCTTTTACTTTCTTTTTGTTTAAATGGAACAGTTTTTTTGTATTTTTGTTTTTTTTTCAGTTTATTCGCGATTTGATTTTGATAATTATTTTTTGAATTGCTTTTTGGGTTTATTTTCTCTTTCTTTCGGAATACGGTTTATTATTTATTTATAGAAGAGAGAAGGGGGGTTTGTTTCTGTAAAAATTATTCCAGGGGAAAGAAGAATTATTAAATTATTATTTTATAATTTTTTTATATAAATATAAATAATAAAATTATATTAAATAATATCGAATCAATGGAAATCTTTAATTTCTATGTTTAAATACAGTAGCATCGTACGAGTAATAAAACAATGTGTAACGTCGGTGTAAACCAATTTAAAGATTCTCGGAATGATAGGAACGATAATCTACCGAAGAGTAGTTAAAAAAAAAATAAAGCCCCTATGAATAACAACGCGCATGCAATTTATCCCCATAAATCTCAATTAAAATTCATGATCACAAATAATTCAACCCGCATAAATCTCATATCAACTAGAAACAAGACTTGTAGACAGTAACAAACGTGTAACAACAGCAAACACCATTTAAAAGTAGTTAGAGTACTGATATGATACTAACAGAAATAAAAATGGATCCCACATAAAAAGGATAGCAACTATATAAAACATAAATCTCAATTAAAATCTTTCATTGAATAATTCATACTCCGTTAAACCTCATATTCCAATAAGGAAAACCAAGATTATGGTTATTTAACACAAAATACATAGAAAACTTTTTATTATAATAAATATATATTATGAAATTATATAATTTTTATAAAAATCTTTAAATCGAGTTAAATTACCATGCAAAAATTATAAACACATCAACATCGTAATCTTAAAAATTCAACGAATGAACTTAATATTTCTGGTAATACAAAAAAAAATCACTGAACGTGATACGAAAAAAAAGGGATTAATAATAAATACCCACGAAATAGAAAACACAAATCTCAATTAAAATCTAAGATAGATTGATCAACCCTTAAATAAATCTCATCCCAAAGTGAGAATCCCCTTTATTGGAGTAGTCCTACGAACCGCAAATTCTTGAAGAAAGTTCGTGCATAGAATTTGAGAAAAGGAATGTATTAGATCCAAAAAAAAAGGATGATAGTAATCGGTAGTATGGTAACCCTTGGAAGATTGGCTTTATCCGTCCTTCGCACGCATATAAAATAGAGTCGACAGTGGGAAGGGCCGAATAGATTTCGCGGTTTTGTAGAGGAAAACGGGAAAAGGTCTTAAGAACTTATACGTAAGCGAGAAACTACATACATGTGATATTCCACAGTTATATGAGAAAGAGAAAGTATGTGTGTATGTATGTATGTGTGTGTGTGTGTGTATCACATACCATGCATACAAACACATATACAAGCATATATATCGTCGGTAGAATCGTTTGTTTCGGCGCACCGTTTAGCCAATTGCCGCAACAAAGGCCCTCCCAGGGTCGCGCGTAGGGGTTGTTTGTAGTCGGAGTAATGGCCGCCGAGGTAAACCTCCCCTGTCGTCTCAGCGAGCCACCCCTCTATCGCTACCCTTTTCACTCTCTCTCTCCTCTCTCTTTCTCTTTCTCTTCGTTTCTCGATAAAGAGAAAAAGAGTGAGAGAGATGGGTTGAGGGGGTTAGGGGTGGTAGAGTAGTAGGAATAGGAGGACGTTCGCGAGGGAGTAAATGAGGGAGAAAGAGGGAGGGTTGGTAGGATCGAGAGCGAGATGAATGTATAGATAGATAAAATGAGAAAAGGAATGAGAATAGGTATATATATATATGCGGATAAAATGATAGAGAAAGAGGGAAAGAAGAGGAGTCGGGTGGTATCCGTTAGGGCATTTCGTGCGAGTGCGAGCCTCGTAGGTAGATAGGAAGGGCGGATAAATCCTAGCAGGAAAGCAGCGCGCCGCGTTCGAGAATCGGGGATTTATTCGGAAACTATTGCACGAGGGGGTGGTGTCGGATGAGGATGAGAATGAGGAAGAGGAGGAAGAGGAAGAGGAAGAGAAGGATGAGGAGGTTGTGCCTGATGGTGGTGGTAGTGGTAGTGGTGGTGGTGGTCTGTGGCGGTAGTGGTGGGTTCCGGAGTTAGGTGTAGATAACGTTGGAAGGGTAACGTAGATTCTGCAGGAGCTAAATGCTTCCGCCTTCCCGCTGCTGCCATACACCCTCTACCCCCACCCTCTCTTTTTTCACCCTCACCCGGAGTCCTCTTTACTTCACCGATGGCCTAGCATCGTTCGGGTACCCGTAGGATTCCCTCTAAACAGCTCGAAAACGCTCAAACGTAATATATTATCGGACGTATACGGAACACCTATAGCTAGCTCGGCGTATTTATCTGGTCCACGTATAGGGTGAGTAGTCCCGTTGCGCGCGCGAGTACAAACCCAAAGGCCGAACGAGAGGGAATGAGAGAGTGAGTGAGAGATAGAAGAACGGGACGGGGGGAGAGACTGCCGTAAAGCTGCCAGCGCAAAGTATTGCATAAATAAGTGCGCCGGCGAAATATTCATGGCCGTGCCAAACCGTACGTCCTTCCACGGCAACAGCCTCCTCCCTTCAACCTCCACCTCAGCCCCCAGTATCCAACCCCCAGCCTCCCCAGGTCCCACTCCCCTTTCTCCACCTTTCTCCTTCCTCTACTACCAACTCATTCTTGTTCCACTATCTTTCTCACTCTAGTTGGCATCACCGCAAACTCGGTCTTCTTCCACTTCTTCTTTCTACGGTTCCTCTTCCTCTCTCTCTCTCTTTTTCTCCTTTCCCTCTTCTTTCCCGTACCATTTCTGTCTTCTTCTAACTCGGTTCGGCATCACCATCATCCGGATATCCCAACGTCGTTCCTATATAACTTACCCCCGAAAAGCACAGATCTATTCATGAGAGTTTCTATCTTTCTCTCCCTCTCTCTCTCTCAATTGGTGCTTCTTTGTCGATAAATTTAGCTTTCCTTCTACTTTCTCTCTGTCTCTCTTACTAATTCTGTCCTTCTCTTTTTCCGCGATGTTGCATCTACTGGAAGTGAAGAATAGTTGCACAGACTGCCCAGAATGTTGCGAAGAGTGAAGAGGAAAAGGTGAAGGGTGAGGGACGCAGAGTAGGAGGTAGGTAGGTAGGAAGAGATGAGAGCATGTGCATGGACAACAGGAACTGTGGACGCTTGTAGGAAGGGGCTGGTGGTGTGAAGGGTTAACGTTGACGATCACGCGAATCGGGGAACGAATGTGAAGTGCTATAAATTTCCCGGAGGATACTGAAGTTACGAGAGAAATGCCACGACGAAACCTATGCCCACGAATCGATGATTTCGTTTGATCGCAGTTAGAGTTTATGAGAGGATTGAAATCTACTAAAAAAAAAAAAGAAGTTAGATCAGGAAAAATATTGTATACCACAAGCTATAATATAAGTTACTNAAATAAACTCTGTTAATGTCTACAAACTACAAGTATAATCAAACCATACGTCCAAGTCTCGCGCGTTTTATAGTTAAATTAAATTAAAAAACAAATTTCAGCTTTACCACCTTTACCTTTGACAATAACCCAATCAAAGACAATATATTACAGATAAATATAATATTTAAAAAAAAAACGAAATGCAATGAATGACAATCTAATAGTATTAAAACTTTTCTTATAAAGTAAGTTAAATCGAGATAAAAGTAAAGTTAAATAATAAGAGTTGGAAAGAATACGTGATAGTTTATCAAAGATGCTTTTTATGTTAGTGTTTGACCGTATATATCGGTGTATAAAAGCAGATATCACAGAGAGAGAGGGAGAGAGAGAGAGAGGCTAGAAGAGGAACGTCCATCAGGCAACCCCACGGGATATCCATTGCTTCATAGCATGGTCACTTCCGGTTCCCTCATTGCTGACCATCTAACGCCATATCCTTCGCATCCTTCCCTCTTCCTCTCTCCCCTTCTTCCTCTAACTCATGACCACGTTCTAACCATCATCCTCCTCGTCTTTGTCGTATCCCTGTGGTTTCGCACCGTGGGCACACCCCTCCTCCACACGCACCAAACCTAACCAACCTCATCCCAAATGATTAACGGCACCCAGGAGCTCGGACGGCCCGGCCCGGCCCCGTCTATTATCTTCTCCTTGTGCTACTACGTTTATATCTACTTGCTACTACCAGTCACCCAAACCTATATCGCTGAACATACGAAACCGGAGGAGAAACAAAAAAGGAAAAATAGAAAACAAAAAATACAGAAAAGAAACGAGGTAACTTTCCGAACGATGAAAAATCTTCCTCGTAATTTTTGATTATTTTTTTTTCTCTTCATTCTTTTGTTTTCTTTTTTTATTACGTGCAAGCTATGAAAATCCTGTAACTATTTTAATTGAAATTAGAATTTTAAATAATTTGTGAAATATTTTCTGAATTACAAACAAAATAACCAAATGCAATATTTGATAATAAATTAATTACTACATTCCTATAGTGATCTAAATAAATTTTCAATTACTTACTTCAAGAATTTTTTAAATACGTTGTTTGATAAAACACTACGCGTTTATGAATTAAAAAATAATGATAAAAAAAATAAATAAATTGTTAGAGAATAAGCATCGGCATAAAATTGAATTGCATGAACGCGTAGAGAATACGTAGCTTTGGTATATTCCATTGCGTCTTGGAACGAGCAGTTAAATTCATAAACACGCGTTCGCGTATCGACAGGAGCTAACTTTTCCCCAGGGTGCAAGTAGGGCTTAGGTTAAACACATGTTGCGCATTACTGCAGGATATCGGGAGTCGAGTACGCGAGAATGGTTGTTTGTCTTTGGGAATACTCTGCTATTTCCGGCGTTACAGGGACGATACTTCCGGCGATCCTCAGCCACGTGAACGACTTCGAGCACGTGAATATATACATACATAGGATAATTTGAGTGTATATGTGTGTGTTTCTGTGAATGTATGAGTTAGAGTGAATGAGATAGAGAGTCGCTGACATTGTCGAGGGCATCGTAACCGCCTACATAATAATAGAGTAGCCATAAATTTTCTACGGCACGAGCCATGACTCTCGGACCCTCTGAAATCAAAATTAACTCTAATTAATAGCTCATTATTAAATATTACGTTGCCAAGTATGAAACGGAGCAAAGAAATGCACATAATTGAATTGCAATTTGCTCCATTATAATATCGTTGTTAATATTATCTCTCATTCTGTATTTAAATTAAACCTAACCTAAACTTTTAATTCAATTGTTATTCATTCGCTAAAACAATATTTAATTATTGTTTTTAAATTTTACAAAATCAATTCTTTCCTATCAGATTAATAATAGTAAAGAAAAAAAAAGGAAAGAAAGAAACTAAAGGGAAAAAAAAGTAAGTGAAATGATTCCTGAATTCAGGAGCTAGAATGTAGTAAAAGAGAAGATCGTTTGGAATTGCCGTGTGAAACACAATTGGTATTAATGTGGCAAGAGTATAAGGTCGAGATAAATGATGACTCGCTTTCAACCTTTTGCTTCTTTTCCATTCGAATGGAAAATGGATATTAATGGGTTACAACGTGCGCCGTCGGTGGTCAGTCGAAGAAAGAAGAGACGAGTCAGATCGTTATGTTTATACAGATACTTTCAAAAATATTCAAACACTACAGTTCGATTAAATTTTTTCATATCTTGTATATTTCAATTAATTGATATTTATTAAACAAAAGTATTCCAACACTATTTCAATTAATTTCTTTCATATTTCAGATATTTCTATTAAAACAATTATTCAAATATTCTAATGAAAATTAATAAATGAATTATTCTTAAGAAAAATAATAATCAGGATTATTGTTTTATAAACAACCAAAATATTAAACCCCAACATTGATCGTTCTTCTATGTTTGATTATTTTTATTAATCATTTTACAACGTATGTATGCATTATTATATTTATTCACATAAATGGTGAATATAGTATGTACTCGTAAAAGTAGGTCATGAATAAGCTATTTAAAAAATGTCTGCAACTCTTGGGATATTTTTTTCTTTTGGTTGAAATGAATTTAATCAAATACGCCTTCGTAAAGCGGTCTCGTCTATCTAACCAATTAAATAAACCTTCGACCAATGACAAATAATTCAATTTAACATTTATAAATCTTTAACAAGTCTGAACGTAGGTTGACGATGCATGAATATTCATTTATCTAGTCCGTTAATAACTCACAGTAGACGATATATCAATCGAGATTTTCATTTCTGGTTATTCCAATATCATATTACATTTCAACTATACATACACACATACTCTAATTAAATAATAATATAAATAAATATTAAATAAAATTTTAATTTAATTAAAAGTATATTTATACAGATCCTATGATTGGAGTAACAATAAAAAAAAAACCCTCGTAACAAATACTGTAGAATACAATTTAAAAAAATATTGCTATAAAATAAATCCTCTAAAAATTTAGGATCAATCTTAACAAATTAACATATTTGGTTTAATTGAACTGAATTGAATCGAACTAAGAATACAAATCTAAGAAAAAACTAGTCATCAAAATAGATTTAAAATCAAAGCAACGAATCGTCGTGAGTTTTACTTAAATCAGACCAAGATACATTGTTTAATTAGGTTTTATCGAATTCACGAAAGACAAGGTAGACGTATATATAAATGAGTGTAAAAGAGGAAGAGAAGGAAGGATGAGAAAGAGAGAGAGAGAGAGAGAGAACTGAGAACCGAGAAAGCTGGATATCCGTGGTCGAAGTAACAAGGAGTAAGTGGTGGGAGGTGTATGAGGGGGAACGTCTGGATTGGACTTTAGGTATATATTAGGTGGCTACCGGTAAAGTAGGTACCCGAGCCACCACAAGGCGATAAGCTAATGCGTTTCGTGGCTTTAATGAGGTTGATTGGCGGCTATAGTAGACCGTCCGCTTAACCGTCCTCCTATCGTTTGCTCGAGTGTGTTCACCTCTGTTCGGGTCTGCCCTACAGATTATTACTTACTTAAAAAGCTGTTAGCGACGGTTTTGTACCTAAACTGCCCTGTCCATTGGGATAAGGACAGCTTCTCTGTCTCTTTTTCACAACCATCAGCACCAGAACCACCAACCACCACCACCACCACCACCACCTTCCTCCTCTTTCATCTTTAAGACCGGTCATATGTTTTCGTACTCGACTGAAACCCTCAATAATATATCCCACAAACAACCAAAAGTGTATCTATAATTTTCAATATTATTGATCATATGTTCCTCTCTCTTTTACTAATTTCTTTTTATTTGTTTGACTAAAGATACACCCGTGTTTCTGTAGAAAGAATCTCTTAATTATTATCTTACTGCATACTCCAGATAACGTTACGTTATTATCGTTACTAATAAGAGACCAATGTTTTCGCAAGGTTCCTTGCTAAATCTTCTTGGAAATATTTAATACTAATCTTTTATTCAATAATCTTCTTGTATACAGGGTGTTCCTGGATTTATATAAAAGACTTATTTAATAGACAAATTTTATTAGATAAGTTTGATTAATAACAATTTATTACAAAATTATAAACTAATTCAATTGAAATATCTAACAACGGATTTAATAATTTTATAATACAGTGTTTCTTATTAAATGTTTTTTTTTTAATGAAACTATTTATAAATTAATAGAAACATTATTAAACGATTGTATAAATGATGATTATCTATTAGGTTGTTAAATATGAAATGGAGTAAATTCCAATTCAATTATGTGCATTTGTTTGTTCTATTTCATACTTAGACGACAACCTAATAAAAACTTGATATACTATAAAAATAATCTAACTTATACGATTGGCTGATCACGTTGAGAATGTCGTTAATCGATAGGTTAGGAACGAACATGTATCCTTCTAATGGCTCGTGCTCATTATCTAATGGTCGTAGTTGGCATCGACCAACTGTGCGAACGAACCGTGTCACGATCTGCCACTTCGACTATAGTTTAACATCACTGATGGTCGTTAGAGGCTTTCTGTCCTTCTATTTAACGCTCGTTGACTCATCTGCCTTGTTTAAGAGGGTCGTCTCTATTCTGCAGAGACTGATAAACACTTTTATGCGTCACTACGATACAATTCTAAAAACTATTTCATTATATATATTACTCACGATTATTATCATTTTATTATTTAATCGTTTAATTTGTCTTTTCCCTAATTTTTATTTTTATTTTTATTTTTATTTTTTTATTACACTTTTCAAAATCAATTTTAAAGAAAGAAATTTCTAATCTCGAGATAACAATTGAATCGAAATAGTATTTAAACTAAAATCCATGTTACGATGATATCGTAATTTAAGTATTCAAGTTTCTTTTTTTAGACCATCACGCGAAAGAAAGTAAAGAGTTTTAAGCGATAGCAAAAGTGCTCAAGGGTGCAACAACCCCTTTTACTCTCCTTAAACCCCTAACCCCATCGTCATCCCAACAGTGGAATGTTAAAGTCACAGTCTTTTTCCTTATTTTCTTAATTTTCTTCTTCGACCCCTCTTCGTTCACCTCTACCTCTTAAAGCTTTTATTACTCTTCCTCTTTACCCTTATCCACTCCCCTTGGTCACCCAGCCCCCCTTTTTTCTGTTTCTCTGTTTGTTTCTTTCTCTCTTTTTTTTGGCCACAGGTCGTTCGTAGAAGTTTCTCTCGCGGATTTAGATATATCCAAGCGTTTTATAGGTGGGTGTCGGCCATGAGCAAAACACTTGTCGGCAGGAGTCACGACTGTGCCGACTTCTAATTTCATTGCGGAAAGTTGTCGCTTGAATAATTAAAACACGTTGAAAACACGCGAGTTTTTCCTTCCGATTTGCATAAGAAGCGACGACGAGGACTACAACCACTACTATTGCAACTACTACTACTACTACGATGAAGGACCCTCGTTCCTTTATGTTTCAATTTATACATTTTATATGTACAAATACACACGCACATTTTTTGTACAGAGTGTACCAAAAGTAACCTTAAAATTACTAATTTGTTTTAATTATTTCGCGATAAAGAAAAACCAATACTTCGTTAACATAAATGAATTATGTGTAACTTAAAGTAAAGTTATGAAAATAATTAACGTAATGTTTTCTTGATATTTCTTTATTAATATTTTTGATATTGCATTTAATTTAATTAATTGAATTCATATTGATTTTTTTGTTTTGTTTTGATTTTGTATTTTTTTATGAAATCAATTCTTGGAACACCCTGTACATTTATAAATAAGTGTTTTACAGTTATAATTCTGACTACATGCATGCGTATGAATGTATATGTTTGTTTCTGGGATAGTCTGCAATACTCTTCTCACTCGTTTTGCTTTAATTTCCCTTCTTTAATGTTTTTGTCTCTCTCAAACACTAAGCATAAATAATTCATTTACGATTAAATTTTTTATTAAATATTATTTAATATTTATATTTTATTATTTAATTTCTCGTTTAAAAAAATCCACTTCAATTAAAATCGAAAATACAAACAATCAATATAATAATTAAAAATTGAAATAGCAAACACTTAAATAGATGTTTTAAGAAATAAAAAAACCAAACGACTATAATCCTACGTAACCTCAAACATAAAACAAAATTATATTATCTAAAAAGACCAGCATAATAATTAATAATTGAAACGATAAACACTTAAACAGATGTTTAAGGAAGAGTATACCAAAAGACCATTATAATCCGATAACAATAAGGGTAGACAAGATTTCAATTAGAATTGGTCACTTTAACCAATAGTAAGGTCACAGATGGTTAAACACGTTAAGGTCACTGTTGAAACGAAACGAATCGAATCGAATCGCAGTGGGTATTGCTTTATCAACCATCTCTAAGCATAAATATGTAGCACATGAACGCATTAAGAGTACACATATATACATATATATATATACTCACAAACACATATTTAACGATACCAGTAGTGGTAAAATATATCGGTTTATGGTACTTTGGTTGAAATCTAGACGAAGGAACGTATTATACGATGTGTCTGGTTTCAACTACGTGTATATCTAAATGTATCATTGTGTATGTATATGAATATGTGTGTGTGTGTGTGTGTATGTTTGTGTAGATGTATTGTAGGCTGGCCAAGAGATAGCCGAAATAATCCTCGGTGATGGATTACCACGTCTAAGCGCTAAGTGAAATGAATATAAAATTAAATTATGTTTATTGTCGGAGTAATTGGCCATCTGTGACTGCTTGCTCGTAAACAGAGTTTCTCTCATTTTACTTAATCGTTTCTCTCTCTCTCTCTTTCTTTCCCTCTCTTTTCTTTTTTTTCTATCTCTGTCTCACTCAATGTGAGCTTACGTTAGTTCATCACCTCCTACGCTTCATAGCCGGATTTCTTCATTTTCTATTTCTGATGTATTCCTATTCGTTTCTTGAACACTTATTTTTATCCATTTCTTCGTCATTGAGTAAATTCAAACATATTAGATTATCCCTTCGGAAAAATGAATACCAATGATTATTTCTAACGAGTGTATCAATTTTCTTCTAAATCGGTTCCAAAATATGTGTATTATTTGTTTAAGTCATGTTACAATAAAAATGAACTTCTATTTTCTTGTATTATTATTTTATAATTAAATGTTAATAAAATTCTAGAAGAAAAAGAAAATTTTCTAAATGAATGAAACGAATGAGAAAGAAAAAGAAAAAAATTGATAAGAACGCGTAAGCGAATGAAACTGTGGAAAGTAAAGAAAAAATTCGGAGAAATCCATGAAAAAGGTCGGAAATGGCCTAACCGGTAAACTGTTATACTTCGAGGGGGGTGTGTGTGTATACGGTTGGTTGTTATTCGAGTAGTAACAATAGCAGTCGTGCCACCTAGGGCATACAGAGAACGTGTTTGGCGCCCCGTTTTGTATGAATGAAATTATTCGCTTCTAGGAATATATAACCGGGCGTTATCGCGTAATGGAAGCAGAGGGTTAAAGGGAAACCAAGAGAAAGCGAAGAAGGAACATCAGAGAGAGGGAGAGAGAGTGAGTAAGTTCTTTGGTCCTTCTCGCACAGTTGTATAAGTGTTGATTGCACAGCGGCAGCTGTGTTTTATGCTCTCACGTCGCGACTCGCCATTTCTTATATTATATTATCGGCCTGTTAAACGACTACTCGTTTCTGTTACTACAAACTGTGAATATTATATTTCCTGTACTATTTTAAAATAAAAGAAAACAGAAAGAAAAAAAAACACAAATATTGGATATGAAATCCGAAAGAAACTCTTATTCCAACCAGGACTAGGTATATCAGTTTTTCATTTTTATTTCTATGAAATTTTGTTACTCCAAATTATTATTTTTTTAATTAAATATAGACTCTTGTCATTAATTGCCAAAAATGATATTTAGGAAAATTTTATTGTTATCTAATTTTTTCCACGAAATATATGACACTGAGATATTCATTCTTTTTATAATCTTCTTAAATCAATAAAATCTAATTTGAGAAAAAGAACTTCGATAAGTTTCAATCCAAAAAAACCAGAAATCCATGAAATAGACGGTTTACCTTATAAATCTGTTAACACCTTTAGATTCACCCCAACCGATTCAAACAAAATTACAAACTAGACAAAACAGAGATTACTTAAACTGCATCCACACACTCATACAAACACAAACATATCATACATACATACAAATAACGATATATCTAACTTAACAATAACTACCACGTTCCCAGGTTTCATTCTATACGAATACAACAGGACCAGAGAAAACGAGATTGAAAGTGAGGGTTAAAAAAAAAAGAAAAAAAACAACAGTAGCCAAATAAAAGGAAAAAAAAAACCCATTGTTGTTCGCGCTGTTGTGCATTTTGCGCATCTCCCCTCTCTACCCTCTAATAGAAAAAGACAGAGATAGATAAAAAAAAAAAGAAAAAGAAAGAAAGAGGGAAGGTGTCCGATATTATTTATGGCTATATTAATCCTTAAATGGTATCTAATGTCACACTGCCACAGTTGGAATTATCCTTGCACCATGAAAGAGTAACAGAGAAAGAGAATGAATCTATACTTAGGAAGAGTAGGGAAAATGGTTTTCGGGGTAGGGGGTACGGGGTGACGGGGTTGGTAAGAAATAGCAAGAGGGGGGGTTTATAGTAAGGCACACTTCTGCGTAGGACTCGCCATTGTCGTACGTATTCATACGTGTGTTTTTGTGCGTTCGTGCTGCCGCTGCCAGGCACTCTCCTATATAACCGCACCGTAGTACAAACGACGGTGTCGAGTTACCGGATGGTACACCACGGGGTGTCCGTGACTTATACCCTCTTTGGTTACCCTGCTTCTTCGCCTTCGAACCCCCCAAACCCCTCCCTCCCCACCCTTTTTCTCCTCCTTCGTGCACCTCCTAAAGGAATATAAGCTTCTCGCGCGACTACACTTTCTCATACAAATACAAAATCACCATTCTTATCATACATAAATACAACATTTACACGTTAGCTTATATTTTACTCAGAGATAACACACTTATTGATGCGTACATGTATTTTATCGTACACACACATACATGCACGTGCGAGGATGAGCGTTTACATAATTGACGTGTATATATTTAAGCACAAGCAAATGTATTTTCTCTTTATAAGAATGTATGTGAATGTACGTTGTATTATTTCTCTGTGTGCGTCCTATGTCTGACTGTTTTGTATTTGATATTCTTATTGGTCCTTGAGGGTATCACAAATACCAACAAAAGATCTACCACAACTAGGCTGGTTTACTACGTTCGTGCCGCACCGTCGCTCCTGCGACCAAGATGTTTTGCAAAACACACGTTTCTATCTCCACGGTCGAACGAACGTGAAACCCCCACCGAAACCAAAAGGACCCTACGATAATAGCAACTTACGAGACCATTCCTGGTTTTCGCGCGCGCGTGTGTGTGTCTCTTTCTCTCTGTCTGGTTGTCTGTCTATTTCGTTTTTGGAACAACCTAAGCGAAACATTCGCGAACGAATTGCTTTGGCTTTCCCTAAATGTTACCTAACCGTTTCTACTCAAAAGTCAGGTGGACTCATTTTAGATACAAAATAAAAAGTTCTTTTAATCTTTTGTCACATTCATTTCATTCTTTTTATTTTTCAATAAACGTAACTTAAAAATCACGTTAAAAGTAAATCCCCAAGTAAATCTATAATCTATCAACGTAGCTTTATTTAATCCAGCAATAACAGAAATATCAGTATGGAAAAAATACAATGGCGGTCTTGAATAAATCTTGTCATACAACAGGGCGGTACAAGAAGAACGTAAAACTTGGGTACATGCAGGGAACGATTATAATAGTAATAGTAATAGTAGTAGTGGTAGTAGTAGTAGTATTGGTAATAATAATGATGATGATGGTTGGGTGTTAGTAAGAATCTTACTGTGCAAGTTGTGATGCTTTTAACAAAAGGAGAGGTAGGAAACACATTGGCATGAAGGTCCGAGGATGCAAGCTGGTTGGCCGGTTATTGAGGTGTCACAGGGACCGGGACCAACAACGTGCGAACCAACCAAGCCGGAGCTAATGAATGGCATCCTCCCTTTTCTTTTCTGCCTATGAAAAATTATTGTTGTTTCCTTTAACGGAATCCCCACCGAGTGCTAGCACGTCGTCTCACGCTGCTCCAACCACCACCACCAGCACCACCACCACCATCACCACCACTACTACCACCATCAGTACCACCATTACTGTTACCAGCAACCAGTAAAGTGAGTGGTAGTCCTCCTCCTGTCCTCCTATTCTCGATGGCGTACCTTTAAAGTAACTTTGCTTGTGTTGGTAGTGGCGCCCCGTTGAGAAGAACCCAGCTGCTCCCATCCTTTCCTTTAACTTCGTACGCGTGTCCTTTACCGTTACCATTATTATTATTATTATTATAATTCCTATTATTCTTATTATTATATTAATACTGGCTTTACTAAAAATTATCTATTCTTATTTTGTGCAAAGATACATTTGTGTGAGAAACTGAAATGATGGGGGATGATGATGATGATGTTGTTGATGTTGACGATGATAATCGAAAAGTAAAATGCATTTGTCTTGATTTAAGGGTACCAGAGCAAATTAAAAGTAATGATTAGTAGAAATACTTTTACTCCTGTGTTACCCTTGGGAGTAAAATGAATCATTCCTATAGCTACTTTATTTCTTTCACTTTAACCAACCTACATCCATTCTTCTTTTTAATCTTTAACAGAAACTTAACCAAAATAAAACAAATAAATTATATAGTAAATTATATCGTAAATAGTTTGAACAATTTTTTCAACATCTGAGGATGTATGGTCTCAATTCTGATAAAATATTTCCCCCAATTGGTATAAATGCGAATCGATCGGAAAATAGGGAAAAAAAATAAAAAAGAAGTCAAAGTCGAAGAAGAAGAAGAAGCAGCAGCCACCAGCAGCAGCAGCAGCAACGTGCACGAGCACTGGAATCGTGTATACGAATGCCATGTAATCAAATAAAGGGGAACAATGTTGGCGAACGATGCGAGTCAGCCAGCTCAGCAACGCGATTCCGAACCCGCCCGTTCCTTGTCCTGGACACACCCTCACCGTAACTGAGCGAACTCTGTTATCCTCAAACCTCACCCTGTTCTTCCCTCTCTCTCTCTCTCTATTTCTATCTCTTTCTCTCTTTCTATCTTTTTCTATTCTTTCCGTATCTCGATAACCTGCCAATATGAATTCAAGAGAGAAAGAAAGTGAAAGATGGGGGAGTAGAAGGGGCTGGATCACCAGAAAAAAAACCATGTGTTCTAGTTTTATTTTTATTTTTATTTTTTTCATAAACATACACACACTTACACATACTTGTTTTAAAGCTTTTTAGGATAACATTATTAAACTTAAAAATAATATAATATTTGTTTATAATAAATAAATGTTTAAATTTGAAATTAAAAGGGTACAAAGGGTTAACATTTATTGTAATATTTTTTTTTGATAAGAGAAAGAAAGAAAGAAAGAGAGAGTCTAAGCGAAGAAAATGTAAATCCGTTCATTTCTATCATGATAAATATTCCTGTGAAGTGTTAGGGAGAGAATGAGAGTGAGAACAGGGTGGGGGAAGAAGGAGGTGGAGGAAAAGGAGGATAGGAAGCTTTTGATGATAGATAACGTCCGTTCGTTTGTCTTCGTAATAATATTGTCCCGTGGACCTCCTTTCCTCTTCTTTCTACCGAGGGTTGCAAGGTTTACGAATTTAAACGAGTTCCTGAGAAAGAAAAAAAAACAGGAGAAAGGATAGAAAGAGATAGGGACTCGGTTAATTAATTTACGAGTTGTTACTCTATGTTGAACTAGGAAAAAAAAAATTCATGGAATAATCGTCAACAACTGTGAACTTTAAGAATTCCAAATTTCGTTAAAAAGTTTTAGTTACAACTTTGAAGATAAAAACTGGTATGACGTATAAATTAGGATCACCGTTTTTCAATAATGAAACTAACAAACAAATACAACGGTTAATAAATGAAATAAAAAGTATCGATAATAATATTCTCGTTAAAGTTTAAACTTAATTATTCCATAAATAAACATTAAATCTCAAGATCAAGATATCCTTGGATAAAATTTTCAACGTTTTATAAATGCTGTTATATTATTTTGAGGAGAAAAAAAAGAAAATCCATTATTTCTGGGCTTGAAATAAACTTAAAAATAATATAACCCAACTTAATAAATAAAAACAAAAGGATTAATAAATAATGAATAAAAAAAGGAAGAAAAATAATATATACTAGGTTGTCGAGTATGAAATGGTGCATAAAATGCATATAATTGAATTGAAATTTGCTCCATTTCATATTTTACAACCTAATATAAAAGTAAAAAAAAGAATAAGAAGATATTTCGTAAGGTTAAAAAGAAAACGTCAATCTGAAACTCGAGGATACGTTATCGTGCACAATGTCGATGTGAATCACCACGTAAAAAAAAAAGAAGAAAGAAAGAAAGGGTGAGTGAAGGTGGAAGAGGGAAAAGAACAGGGCCAGGGTTGAAAGTATGAGAGACGAAAAGAAAGAAAGAAAGGAATAGAGAGAGACAGAGAGAAAGAGAGTTTGCGAGTCAGAGCCCTTTGATCGGACGCCGAAGACGTATGCGGTTTAATATCGCCTGACCCGAGAGAGAAAGGTCAGCCCTTCTCTCTTCGTGGTCTCGACGGGATACACGTACGTTCTGAACACAGTGGAGGTCCGGTCCACTCACCGCTCGTCTCGTTGACAAATGTCTCTTGCATCCCTTGGGCAACCTCCTCACAGCTCGAGTTCATCATCCCTTTACCTAACACCGTTACTATGCTACTCTCTCTTCTACCCCCTTTCCCCCATTCCCCCATTCCCCACCATTCACCCTACACCCCACCCACACGACTAAAATGAATCTTCAAGCTGAAGTAACCGAACCATCAAAGATTGGAAGAACGTAGAGGATTAACTTCAAACTATGAATGATTTTAACTCATGTTTAAGAGTATGTTTAACATTTCGTTCCTTTGATGTAAGTTTTGAAAACAATTTTGTGAATTATAAGGTGGTGGGGGGACACTTAATTATATTTATTGATTAATTAGAAATGTTTGCGAGTACATTTATGTATGGTTAGTAAGAATTTATTTAGGGAAATTGGTTTTATTGATATTTTAACATTTGTCGTTGCAAACAATAAGTTAATAAAAATTGTTAATATCTTTTAACTATATTTATATATTTTACTGGAAAATCTTTAAAGAATTCGTATAAATATGTGTGTGTGTGTGTGAAATTAGCTCTGAAATTTATTTATAAACCATTATTTCTCTCTTACCATTTCTAATTCTCGTATTAATCGTTACGAAAACAAACTACTGGTCCTGTTTTAAAACCATCCACACGTTGTTCGAGAAAATCCAAAACTAAGTAGAAAGAAAATAATTAAAAGAAAAAAAAACAAAGTAAAAAAAGATTAACAATAATTTATATTTACTGTCAGGTGTTTAAATGAAATCGTAAAAAATTCTTTCGAGTCTTTTTATAAGTAAAGTAATAAGTAAAAATATTTTTCTTTCCCTTCATTTCTAGAATCGAGTATCTATTCTTCGACATAATTAGAGATATTTTCGTGATCCGTCGGAACGTCGGGTGGCCAGAAATACATGTCGATAATTTTTCATCGAGATGATTCAATTATATTCTTAAACGTATGTCACTTAACCATATTTATATACACTTTTATATACTCAGTATACTTTATAAAGTACCCTAATGTAAATACAAAATTATAAAAAGATATATTTAGGTATGTGTGTTTTTGTGCATGTGTTTCCTTTGCCCAACAGATTTCATGCAATTTAAGTAAATAAAGTGCATTTAACCGAACTGACTTATTGCTCAACTTAATCAATATGTTCATGCACATATAAATATGTGGTGATGGTAGTAGTAGTTTCTATAAATGTATAAATGTATCTATTTATGTATGTATAAATGTATGTATATGTTTATTCGTGTATGTGTGTACGTTGTAGAAAAATATAAGAGGCTTCTTTTTTTTTTTTTTTATGGAATTGACGTACGATGAGCAATAAACCTGCAGACGTTCTAATCAGAAATGAAACGAAACGAAAGAAGAGTTCCTTTACCCGTGATATTATTTTTACCTACAGTTTTTATTTCGCGATCTACCAATCTACCTATCAGAGAGAAGAACGTGAAATAAACCAACGGGAGATAAACCAACAGGATGAATAAATAATAAACAGTAGCCGGCAATAGTTTTTCCTTTTTTTTCCTCCACGTTTTAATCGTTTAACGGGGTGAAGAGAGGGAGGATAGGATGAATATTTTTCTTTTTCTTCTTTTATTATCTTTTTTGAATGTCTCGTAAGTGTCAGTCGAAATTTTTATTTAGATATTCTGATATTTGTGATATTCGTCGAATATTGTTGGAATAATACGAAGAAAATTATTTAACAAGATTTGCTATATTTTCTCTATGAAATTATACTAATCTTGTTGTTGTTGTTTATATATTAGGCAGGATCAAAAAAATATCTAAAATCATAGATCATTTCTTCTTCTACCTGTTTGTTTTTTTTAAATTAAATTTCAAACCAATTACTTTATAAGTAATTGATTTATTCTCTTTCATATGCATAATTATATGTTTGCATATACAATAAATAAATAAATAAATGTTGGTAATAAAATGAATAATATTATACAAAAATAATAAAAACAATTTTTATGATTACAATTTAATTCAATATTATAACAGCTATACACACATACTCTTCATCGTTCGTTTAAACGATAAAATTAAAGTACGCACTTTTCAAAGAGGAGGTCATCACAGCTAACCGAATAATACAAATTACAATAATTAAAATTTTTTCCATAACGTTACCAATCAATATATATACACACACACACACAAACAATTTAATTAATCCTCTCAACATAATAAAGTATTAAACAAAACAAATAATCCAAAAATCACAACCCTATTCTGAATATACTTTTAGAAAAAAATATATTTCAAGAAACGATCAGATTTAAAAACAGTTTGAGTTTACGTATTCATATGCCGTTGTCCCACGAGGCACGAAAACAAGTAAAGAAAAGTCAACGTTCAAAAAGAAAAAGGGAAATAATAAAAAGAAGAAGAAGAAGAAGAAGGAACGGAGGAGAGGGATGAAAAGAAAAGGACAAAATTGAACACAGTCCGTGTTAGAAATGTAATAGAAAGAGAAAAGTAAAGTAGAATCGTGCGTAGTGAGTAGTCGATAAAAAATGTTTCCAGAGGCGAGATAATAAAAGTGTGGATAAGTCTTAAGGGGTGAGTCGAAATAAGGCGTCCTGTAGGAAGAAAGGAGGTGGTGGTGGTGGTGGATGGGTGGATGTTTGAAATATTCCCCGATCCAAATGGAATCTTTCTCTCTCTCTCTCTTTCTATCATTTTCCATCCATCTATCTATCTCTCTCACACTTTTTCTAGCAATGGGAAATCTTTATTGATTCGTAACCATGTATAACGCATATATGTAGATATATCTATATCTGTGTTTGTATTTGCTTGTATATATGTGTGTAAATGTGTAAATGTTAGAGTTTAGGGGATGGGAGGATGAGGGAGATGGGGTGGATGTGGGTGTGTTGGTCGAAACGTATATGGGCTCGGGGTCAATATGATTTCTCGACTCTTGTCGAGTTGCTGCTGCTGCTGCTGCTGCTGCTGCTGCTGCTGCTGCTGCTGCTGCTGCTGCTGC
>JACGTP010000021.1:340614-400683 GCA_023678845.1 Mischocyttarus mexicanus | reverse complement strand
AAAATGCATTAAGGAATTAAACAACCACCTCCACAAAACATTTGAGTAAAGTTGGATATTAACATTAATAATCATAAAATGCATTAAGGAATTAAACAACCACCTCTACAAAACATTTGAGTAAAACTGGATACGAATAAACATCCTAACATCCTAACTGAAGTTACCAATAAACCGAACACAAGTGTATGCAAAGAAGATCGGTATCCGTCAAACAACTGCATAGATAAGAATAAACAAAGGAAGATTAATTTGAAGGTAAAGGGTTTATTAAAGGTAGAACGATTAAACGTATCTACCGATTAAATTAAATCAGTGTTTCGAGGTATTTTCAAGCGATCGTGGATGCTCGAAGCGCGAAGATAGGGCAAATAGGGATGTCGCTTGCTGGGATTTGTCGACTCGAGGGCGAGACTGTATAAGCCAGCGAACACTCGTCTGACTAGATGTAATGCCTGAATACACTCGTACCGGGCGTGTATAACAGGCCAGCGATAACGCATCGGCATACTTACACATCGACCTTGTGTGTATCTCTGTGTGAGTATATGTATATATGTGTGTGTGCATGTGTGTCGTTACGAGGTGTCATCGGAACTCGCGTATTACATCGACCGACTCTGCGTTGGACAGTTTGCATATCACTCTCGACCGGATTCGTACTCGTTTAGTTGACAAATATTCAAACAGAAGAACTTTCCTTTACATTAATCTACCTAAAACCTATATCCAACACTATACGAGAAAATAATGAATATATAGTTTCAAGAATTATATGACTGTGGTTGATAATCCTAATCATTGGATAAATTAAAATATTTATTTTATATTTATAGGATCGGATGATATTATTAATTAAATAAATCAATCAATAGGAAAGATTACATTTAGTAAGAAAAAGTGATGAAAATTGGATGAGAAAAGAAGATGGGATAAACGAAACCTAAAAAACGTAATAAATGAGTAATCTGAAATTTTGATAAGACTGCGATTACTATAATAAAACGTCGATCTTTAAAAAGAATATATACATATATATATACCGTTATAATTTGGGGGTAGAGAGTCAATTTGATCGTAGGTACTAGCAAACCACCAGCCCAGACCAAGTTAGATCTGCATACCCGGCGCTTAATCCTACCCGGTTGAACCGCAACCGCAAAGTAGATCCTACCAGACACTTTCTTTCTTCCGGCATACTCCGATGCTTATAACCTCTTCCCCATAAGTTTAAAGAAGGAAGACGAGAAGAACAGAAAAACGAGTCGAAAGGAAGACAAAAAAAAAAGAAAAGAAAAGAAATAAAAAAGAAGACTCGGTGATGGGGTGAGAAAGAGGTAGGGGTCGAGTAAGAGAAGGAAGTAGAAGGAGTAGAACGAGAAGAAGAAGAAGAGGACGAAGAATGGAATGATGGGGAGGAGGGTTGGAGGAAGGAGGTAAAGAAGAGAAGGAAGGAGGGTTTACTACCCACGAAGAGTTTCCCCCGGATTCGCCAGCGTAGACTCTCGTAAAGCTTAAATAAAGATAACCGAAGCTTAGGGTTGATATCATGCTGAGGGGGCGTTACGGCTGGTTGAGTCAACGAAATCAATTTATTCTCCCCTTCTTTGCTTCTTCCCACCGGCACCACCCCTGTTTCTCTTCCTTTACTCTTCTCTTCCTTCTCTGTTACCTTGACTCCCACTCTTACCCCCTACACACCCATACCACCACCCATACCACCTTCTTCCTTCTTCTTTTCAGTAAGAGTAAGAGAGAAAATGGGTAGGTCGAAGTGACTACTCTGTTCAGCAATACAACTGTATTAGTAAGGATTCCAACCGCACTTATATACACAAATGGTAAAGTATGTATGTAAATGTGTAGGTGTATAGGTGTGTGGGTGTGTGTATTAAAGGAATAGGATACGTGGTAGGAATACATGTAAATATAGGCGAGAATGCGCTCACATATACGGAAACGTATAACAGGATTCAAGTGTGATCGCGCAGAGAGACTCATCTGGTATAATGGCGAGTTTATTTGGGTCGATTCCCCACCTTTTAATCAACAGGATTGCCTCAGACCGCCTACCGACACGGCCAACCACCACCGAGGAACTACCCCGTGTAGGCCCACATTCTACTTCACCGCGTAAAATCATTCCCCCTTCTTCCATGCTGAACTAACCCTCATTTTCCTATCTTCTTCTACTTCTACTTCTACTTCTACTTCTTCTACTTGTTCTTGTTCTTCTTGTTCTTCTATTTCTGTGTTATTTCTCTCACTGTTTAGTCAATGTCGAAGCTTTTTAGGTTGTATTCCTTCATTCCCTTCTTCATTCCTTTTCTTCCTTCCTTCCTTTCTTCGTTTTATAAGTGCGCGTGCCCACAAATAACCACCACAACCACCATAGCAAAGCATTGGTGTTCCCGTAGATGCGACTACGAACTTGCGGCGGCTGCTTGGCGAGCTTTCCAAACCACCAGGACGGTTATTACCATTGGCTAATCCCAATTCTCGTTTCGCTTCTTCTTCTTCAACTAATTCTTTATCTTTTTTTATCTTTCATTTTTTTTCTGTCTCCTATTTTCTTCCCCTTTTTTTATTTATTTCCCTTTACTTTTATGGTTTTTCAATGATTGTTTTTTATTGCTATCATCAATCCGTGTGTGTTAATTGGACTGAACAATTTCGCTATATTACGTTTTCAATTTCTATTTTTATTTTTGCTATTTGTTATTTTCAGTTTTTTTAGGATTATTGATTTGTTTGCGGTAATTAGGAACAAAGTGTCCCTATTTTTATCTCAATCCCTTATTTTTGTTTTTTCTTTTTTGTAATTTTGCTACCATATATTACTGCACTTTTTTTTGATAATAATTTTTTACACGATCATCGATTTGATTGCACTATAATTGTTTTGCTTCATTTTTATTTCTATTTCTATTTCTATTTCTATTTCTATTTCTACTTCTATTTCTACTTCTTTGTTTTATATATATTTCTTATATTTTACCATTTCCAATCATATTTTTGTTATCGAAAGGTATCTGCATCATGTTGTTTTTTCTTTTCTCATTATTTTGATTTATTTTCTATTTTTAATTTTATCCTACGATTATATCTATTTGCGTAGGTTGATCGGTGATCAAAAAAGTTTCTATCTTTAACCATTTTTTCGTCTTTCTTTTAATTGCTCGTTTTTTTGCGAATAGTATAATCGAACGTTATCTGTCAATAATTTACCCTTAAATCGTCTTCTAAATTAGAAATTTATATGAATTAGTTATTACCTTTGGACGTATCTTTGGACGTATTAGAAAAAGATGATGAAACTATAATTGGTTGAATAAAATGAAAGGTTATAGAATTTTAATGACGATTCTTTACAAAATTTATATCATATGGCGTCTGTTTGTGGTCTTAAAATAAATCAAATGTTCTAATTTCTAGTTTTTATATTCATTACAAATCCTAAGTCAAAATGGTGATAAAACTTCGTCTCAATTTTGTATCCAAAAAAAAAAATTAAGAAAGTCTTCCCCTTTTCGTATAATTCTCATTTAATTATGTATAAATGGATTTTTTATAAATAATATTAATAATGAATTATCAGATTCGTTTCGAGATTTTTCGAGGTTACAAAAAATAAATCTTAAATAAAACTATTTAGTTTAAGAACATATATATTAGGTTGTCGAGTACGAAATGGAGCAAAAAATGTACATAATTGAATTGAAATTTGCTCTATTTCATATTTAACAGCCTATTATATTTTTTTTATTTTTTTTTCCTTTGTCAGCAAACGATCGAAAGACGTCTGTCAACTAAGAGTAATCCTCGCGAAGGGTTTGCTAGAAAATGTACGAAGTGAGGAAGAAAAGAGCCAATATGGACGTTGGTCAATCCGATTTCATGGACCCTCTCTCCGCAGTCCGTCAAATATGTTATTGGATCCCCTCGTACGATATCAGAGTCTTGGAAGACCTTCCTTTATCTCCCTCCCTCTCTTTCTTTCTTTATCTATACCTTTTTACCAGGAGTATAGCCAAGGAGACACACGGAAGCTTCCTTGAAAGAAAATCCCGAAAAGAAAAGGAGACTTTTCTTGGAACGTCTGAAACATCGTTTCGACATGACGGTATCGCGTCATACCTTGCGGGTATAGTACGATAGATCTAGTATGAAGGACGCTTTTCTATTATTGAAACCACGGGAAGTGGAATTCTCTGTTAGAGACGTTAGACCGGACGGATATCGTTACCGATCTTCTTGGTACTTCGACCGATGGATCCTTTCCGATACCTTTTCCTTCAATCTGTTCGTATCAACATAACCTCACTTTTAACATTCGTTTCATTATTTTTTTCTCATAACCATATATTCTAATATTATTCTAAATATTAAATATTTGAATTCTCATATACAACATGAAGAAACATTCTTAAATCATTACACAGTTTCGTTTATGAGAGAATCTCATTATGAATCATGAATCGTATTATTATATATGTGTAGGAGTTTTAAAGAGATAGTGAGAAAAATATAAGAAAAAGAAAGATAGTTGGGAGTGTGGTGGATGAGAGTGGGAGAAAAGGAGCTGGGTGGTTGGTGGTTGGGTGAGAGGGTGAGAGGGAGACCATGTGTAAGCGACTCTCCACCCTATTGTCAGACGTAGCCTTTTCAGAGACGCATTTGTTATCCTTTGAATGAGGAGCAAGCTATTATTTATTCCATTCTTATTTTTTGTCAGGCACCCGTTGTGTAGTAAATGGATATAAGTCAGCGCGGGCGAGCAGTGGCTCTGTCATTTTTATCGCCTCTCCCTGAATTAAGAAGGTGGAGTCGCGACTTCCTCTCATTCTTTCTTCTTTTCTCTTCTTCAGTTATTTTCTATTATATTATATATATATTTCTTTCTTTCTTCCTTTCTTTCTCACATTTTAAGGTTAGATTTTTCTTTTGTTTCCTCTTCCTTCCTACCTTCCTACAAATCCTTTCTTTCTTTTTTTTCTTTATCTTTTAATATACCTTTTTTAAATTCGTTTATCCCTTTTTTCTTAGATTTTATTTTTACAGTTATTAATTTGTTAGGTTAGGTTTCATAGTTTATCCATTACTTGTACAAATTAGTTGAAAGTACTTGTTTCCAATCAAAACATAACCTATCAAGATTTAAATCTAATAAAAACTTTCTACAAAACTTAGTATGAAATTTAAGATCGTATAAATAGCGATCTCTCGTGAAGAAATAAAATCAAAATGAAACCTTAAAGATATTTTTCGTCTGTCCATAGAACGTGATATTACAAACCCTCGAAACTTGATAAGCGTTAAACGTACGAGAATTTATAGAAATTTCTATTCAATCCTTGGATTTGTACAAACTTCTGTTACAATTCCTGATTATATTAAAAAGATCCCTCCTTTTTATGAAAATATCTGAACAGAAGACCTCAACAATATTTCGGCTGTCATGAAACGTGTGACATACCCACCAGACCCTTTTTCAAATCCTAAAACTAACTTTTGATAAGCGTTAAACGCGTACGAGACTTATAGAAATTTTCGATTCAACCTAAATTTGTACAAACTTGTGTATACATACAACCTACCTGTAAAAGGTACACTGTAGTTGGAATAAGGGGTACAGGAAGAATGTACCCAAAGATTGCTTAAGCTGACAGGACTAACAATGCGTTTCTTATGGACAGGAAAGAAAAAAAAAAGAAGAAGAATGGGGATGAAGAGAGGGGCGAGGGGCGAGGGGGAAAAGGGAGCAAAAAAATGTCATCTTGACGATACGGATTGGCATGAAAAAGAACAGCACTATGTACACATACGTGTATTCATAACGCGTATATATGAAATTGTATGTATAGCTCGTAAAACGACTATAAATCCGTGCCACCGGTCAGAGAAGTGTTAAAAAGAGACCGAAAGATAAGAGGGGGGACTGTGAGAGGAGAAAATAAGGGCGGGGGGATAAGAGGAGGAAAGAGGGGTCGAAGAACGACACGATTTCGAATCCCGTGCTTGAAACATGAAGGGACAACCCGACCCCTTTTTCCCTTAACTCAAGAGTAAGGAGGGGTGAGAGAGGGTAAGGTGGGCTCGCCACACGGTTCCACAATAAGAGCATTCCCGGCTTGCATTGTCGTCGTCCCAGGATCCTAATCGGATTATAGTATGCTCTAAAAAGAGCAAACGCCCAAATCGCATTTATATTAGCTTCGTGAATGAGTCGTAAATATTTATGTTGCAGAAAGCCGTGGAAGTGCGGGCACCGCTAATCGGTTCAACGGTGTCGTCACAATTGGATTTTTCGGAAGCAGTACTATAGTATAGTATAGTAGTAACCATCTCTACTAGTAGTATAGTTGTAAAAGAAAAATATTAGAACAGTAAAAAAAAGAAATTATTTTTTCGTCTTACTCCAAAAACGTGTCATTCTTAAAAAGATGTTTGTAATCTTGCTTTTTGAATTGTCAATGTTTTTCATAGGATTGAAGTAGATCGAAGAATCTGAAAAATATTGTTTAGGATAGTATTGTTAGTTTTGTTTGTATAATCCAATATTTAAGAACAAGGTAATCCTAAAATTATTTTTGGATTACTGAAATACCATTGTAGATCATAATAGTATTAGCTTAACTTTTACAGAACACTCATACAACATTTATTTTTTAATTAATAATTCTAACAAAATATCAATAATATAAACAAACAAAATACTCCTTCTTCTCAAACTACTTGGACAAATTTTTCAAATTCCTATTCTTATTTTGTTCATCCAACACACGCATTCGTTGCATCATGGTACTACCTCTTTCAACCCTAAGCCAACTTATCGTAAGCTTCAGTCAAAAAATCCTGATCACGTTAGCAAAAAGGTAGGGTAGGGTGTGTTGCCATAAGCGTGAAAAAAGAAATAAAGAAATAAAAAAAAGAAAGTAGCAGAAGAAGAAGAAGAAAAAAAGTAACACCTCCGGCAAAGTGTCGAAGCGGGCAACCCTTCCCCTCTTAAAACTCAGACCACCACTCCTCCTCACCCCCTTGTCCCCCCTAATTATTCGGCATCACCGAGTCTTTAGTCCGCGAGGCGCATCAATCACGAAGATCTTGTCAGACAGGTTGAAAAATAATTGTCCAAGTAACTAAAAGGATATACATCATAGTCTGGGTTAAAATTTCTCAACGTTCCGATCTCTCCGGTCTCTCCGGGTCTCTCGCGGCTGCAAATGAGTTTATAAAGGCAATATCTCCGTTCGCGGTGTAGTTCCTTGAGTCACCGGCATCGTCTTAGTCTTCGTTCTTCGACGTCTTTTCCTCATCCCCTTTTTTCCTCCACCCTTCCTCCTCTTCTTTCTTCCTTCTACTTTCTCGACTCACTTCACTAACCCTTACCACCACCCCGAACCTACTACCTACCACCACCCTATTTTCTTTTAAAGGGGTGGCCCCGCTAATAATAAAGTTTTCTCGAGTGGTTCGACAACGCGTAGACAGATTTTTAAATTTCCCGTCACAAGGAACTTCCTTACCCCCCACTACTTCTTACCCCACCTCCCTACCCCTATTTTCATCCCTTCTTTCTTGTTCTTTTTTTACAGAACGTGATGGTAGTAGTAGTGTTGGTGGTGGTGGTAGTGGTGGTGGTGGTGCTCGATAGAAACGCCAGTCAGCGACCGCTGTTGGTGTTGCTACTGCTACTACTACTGATGCTGCTACTGCTACTGCTACTGGTTCTATACTCCTACTGCTAGCTCCCCCAAGACCAAGGGAAAAATTAATAAAGTTGGAGGAACAAAGTAAGTTGGATGGCGTAATGCTCCTGCCAGAAGAGACGCGGGAGGGACTTTGGGAACCGAGGAGGGTGGGTTTACGGGGGGTGGGGTGGCTTGAAATGCGAAGGGAAGGAAAAGCGGAAGACTTCCAGGGGTGGACTTTATTATAACGGAGTGTCGAGTCTTTTATGTTCCTTCTAGCTTTCTTACTCTCTTACAATCTTTTCTTCCTTCTTCTTTCCTGACTTTCTTTCTATCTTTCTTTCTCTCTCTCTCTTTCTCACACACACACACACACACACACACGTACTCTTTTTCTGTCTCCGTCTTTCTCATTGGTGGTAATATACACGTGGGAGTCTTATTTAACTCTGTCTAACTTCTCCTCAGTCATATCACTAACCCCCTTCCTTTCTTTCCATACACTTTTTTTTTATATAAACTCATTCAACCTCATCTAACCCAACCACCCTTCAACTCAATATCCTTTTTTTTTTCTTTCGAAGAAGCTTCCTAGAGAGTTCAAAACAAAACGTCCAAAGTGAACCCTACAAGTTTAAATACCTGTTTAACTTAACCACCTTGTCGACAATTCCAAATGGAAAACGATTTTCCCACTTTCAGATAGTTTAAATTGTCGTTTCTAGTTGTACCGATGATTGCATTTAGCAAGCTAACCCGTAATCACCAAAACAGAAACGAAACTAAACTCACTTCTCAACAGTTACCACTTTCAAATGATCGTCCGTACCTATTTCAATGTGGCAAGAATCTCTTTGTATCCCAAAAACACCAAAGTTCTTGTACCCTAAACTGATTGTTACTCGTACCATTGATTCCTCGAACCTAACTAAACACTTGAATTACCTAAATAGCTTCTGATGAAATAATCCCTTCCTTAAACGTGATAGAAATCTTCTAATTAATTAATGAGAGACGTTGATTGAAAAAAAAAACAAGATGGGTAATAGAATTTAAAAAAAAAAAAGGGGATTTATTTAGTAGTAAAATAGGTTTAGAAAAGTCTTTCGCACGGTTTTAAAAGTTTAGAAAGAAACCTTTTAAAGTAAAAGATCAAAGGAAAAAAGGCGGGGTTCCCCTACTCATTAAGTAAAACAAAAGAATGAGAAGAAAAAAAAAAGAAAAAAAAAAAAGAAGAGAGAAGACTAAAAGGAAGAAGATCGAAAGTAAAGATGGGCGTGCCGCCGGTGGCTTTGACACACGCAACACACACACACATACACGTCGGTGAACAAAAGGCAACCGGGACATTATCTGGCTTCGCGAAGTGTTCGGAGATCACAACGTCGGCCATCGATCGCGGATACCAATGGTCTATTCCATTGCTGCATTTCTCACGATGGCGGACTACCATTCTCTAACGTCTACCTGAAAAATCCTACCACGTTAGAAGAGACAACTTAAACAAAAAGAATAAGAACAAGAACAAGATGAAGAATATAAAGAAGAAGAAGAAGAAGAAATAGTATAACGAGGTTAAGAGACATGATAAAAAGAGTGACAGACAGTCAGTCAGTCAGTCAGTAAGTTAGTTAGTTAGCTAGTCAGAAAGAGAAAGAAAATGTCTATGGCCAGCAGGGTTATACTCATTCCAACCAATGAAAGAGAGATAGCACCTACTCGAACCGATCCAATGGCCGACGTCACAAAACAGAGAAAAAGAGAGGCGCCTGCAGTCCTGTACACACATATATATATCTCCCAGAAAAGAGATAGATAGAACGCGAGAGTGTTGCGTGTGAGTGTGAGAGTTAGTGAGGAAGAGAAAGAGTATAAAAAAAAAAAGTGGGAGGAGAGAAACGTTGGCGATGCCGGGCGAGTGCAGAAAAGAGGAGGAAAAAGAGTAGCCGATTGCTCGCGCACCGGTTGATGGACAGCGGCGCCAATTTGACGGTCCGAGGCTTCGGACCACGTGGAGTTCTCGTTCTCCATTTTCTTTTTTTTTACGTTTTTACTTCTTTTTTGTTCTTTTGTATTTTCTTTTTTTTTTTTGTTTAAACCATCCCCCTCATCGGAGTGAGAGCAACTATTGGGAGTAGCCACCACCAGTCCCACCACCAGCACCACCACCATCACCATCGTCACCCCCCGTCACTCTCTCCCCGAGTAAAGCGAGCAGATAGCTCGGTGCGGTCGACTACCGAGAGCTCGCTGAATATTGCATCGGACGTTTGAAAGGGCTACGCTCTAGCCGGTTAAAGGTACCTACTACCAGGGACTCTCCTGCCTACACTACGACCAGAGTGAAACGCTTCAGATAGAACCCCGTCAGGATTTTGAGCCTCGTTTCCTGCTTGTGTTAGTCTCTACCAGAGAAAGAGAGATGCTTGCTTTGCTGACCAACCCAGAGAGGGTTCAGAGTTACGTGTGCAACGGGGTACCCTCCCCGTTATCAACCCTACTATTTTCTCCACCCACACCCGTACGCCCCCCTTCTGAATTCCTGCCTTTACCCGTTCCCTATAACTTCACTCCTCAACCCACCATTTGCACTATTCCCTTTTCACATATCGCACGTCGGTCAAACGCCACTCTGTGCCACCAATGAAAATCTCTATACACATTCCTACACGCTCATGTATACATATAAATACACACATATACACATATATATATGTGTGTATACTTTTATGCATGCACGTGTGTGTATATATTTTCAGCTCTTTTTCTCTGTCGATCTTTCTATCTTTTTCTATACACTCCCCTTTCTCTATCAGTCACACGACTCGTTTATGTATGTGTGTTAGTGAACCCGCCTACGTACGTGCAAATTATTTATTCCGTTCGGTCCATCGCACCGATGCTAGCCACCGAACGATCAACCGGCCGATTTTCGTCACGGGCAAACCTTCACGCACGTTTCTCGTTGCCTAGGGAATTTCTTTTTTTTTTTGTTTGTACTTCGTTTTGTTTCGCAGACGTGTGCGTGAGCGTAGATGTGTAGGGGTTTTTTTTTTGTATTCCATACCTCGTCCGTCAGCCACTTTTTCGTTACATCCCGTACGTGATCTCTTCCCTCTGCATATCGAACACTTTTTAAGTTACGATGGGTGTTGATACGCATTTTCTTTTCGTTTCAGTTTAGAAAGAATCGATGGGATTATTTTAATGTGTAATATTGGATAAGTTTATGAGTTTATAAGGTTTTGATGAAATAAATGAACGGTTGAAATCATATGGACTTATAATAGGTTAAGCTAATATTTTTGTTCACGTTCAATTAGTTGTTTTCTTGCATTTTTAGGTTATGTTTATAATAAAATATTTAATTATGCATTTAATTAATCTTATTGAAACCTTAACGCACAATAATAATGCAACGAAATTATATATCACAATATTTTACAAAATACCAACTAAATAAAATTTAAATAATAACAAAAATCACCATTTAATTAAAAATTATCAAATAAATAAAAATATTGTATTTTTTCTTAAAATTAATGCATATGATTTTATATGGATTAAAAAAAACTTTGTTTATTCGTCATTTAAAGCTGATATTTGCATGTTCGTAAAAGAAAAGAAAATATTTGTACGATTCTTTATATTTTGAATCGTACAATAGCTTTTTCTTTGATAAAGGAGAAGGGAAAAAAAAGAAAAAGAAGAAAAAAATTATAATAATAATAATAAAAAGGTATGAAAATCGTGAAAGGTGGGAAAGTAAATTGTGCGAATTCTGAGAGTGCTTATCGCCGTGAAAAGACGACGACGAGGCGAGAAAAAAAAATGAAACGTCGAATTGCTCGAAGGGAGGGTCTGTGGCGGCGTCCCTTTTCGACAAGAAGTGAGAGAAGGCGTTGCGGACGAGATGGCATAATCGCAGTTAGGCCCAATTCATTAAGAACTCTAAAGGGTGGGAGAGAGAATCCCAGTGAAAGAGGGAGAAGTAGAAAGCTGAAGGAAAAGCCTTAATGGGTTTCCCAATTACGGACCAACTTGGAGAATGCCGGGGAGTCAAAGCTGGCCTAGTCAGCCGTAATAAAATAAATTAGAAGGGAAAATAGAGTACGACTTTTGGCACCCAGACTGAACGTTCCTGATAGTTTTAAATAACCTACTGTCAATCGCTCGAAAACCCTTTTATCCTAATTTTTTTTTCATTTTATTCATACGCTCATAAACTAAAAAAAAAAAAAACAAACAAACAAGAAATATTTCTTAAAGATTCCAACTTAAATTCTTAGATAGTCAAGTATTAAATGGAGCAAACAAGCAAAAGAAGAGTTCGTTTTTTGTATGAACATCTGACAAAGTAAGACGTGCATTAAATAAAACATTGTATTATTACTTATGTTAAGCTATCCGATTAAAACCATTTAGAATGAATTTATTGAATAATACAACAACCAGTTCCATTAAATAACCCAAACAAGAAGAAGAAAAATAATAAACTCAAAACGTAATAAGAAATAATGATTAGTTTTAATAAAAGTTTTCTTTATCTGAAAAGATAATTACGATGATGATCGATAAAATACCATTGGGTATAATTAGGATACTTTCCAAGTAAGGACAGTTCTCGGATCCGATAACAAGAAGAATAAGCTCCGGGTATCGTAGGATGGCAATGCCCAGTCTAATCACAAGTTGGCGCTTAGGGCACGCGCCAACCTGATGGCTTCATTAGGCGATGCGACGTTACCCGCATTCTGATCTTACTTTTCCAACGATAATAGCTTCTATCTCCTTCGACTCTCTCTCTTTCTCTCTTTCTATACTCTCATGGGATTATTGCCTTCAACTACTACGCGAGCAGATTGCTTATCGTTGATACCAAACGAATTCCATTATCTACACTATTCGATTATTATACTCTACCATCTGAAATTATTTCTTTCCCCCGTTTAGTTTTTATTATCACTTTTCGATAAATCAACCTATTTGTTTATTTAAGTTTTCCAAAAAAAATAATTCATATTCCAATTAAAAAGAATTGTTTTACATTTATTCAAAATTATTAATCAGTGTGAAGAATTGAATGCAATTTCGAATATAACAGATTGAAAAAAGGAACATTTCTTTATTTTAGATCAGGACGAATTTTCTAAGCAATTCACTGTTTGATTATTTGAATATATGTGACACGAATACATATAAAAGTTTAAATTATTGAGGAGCTTATCGATATGTGACAGTTCAGTTTTCTTATCTTTAATTATTACCGGAAAAGGTAGGCATATATTTATTGTAATAATTCTCCATATCATTTCTAAAAGCAGCTTTACAAGCTTACAGAGAGCTATGTAATATAAACACGGTAAGCCAGTGTGTGGGTAAACATGCATTAGTTGCGTGACTAATACGTCTTCTCAATATCGTTAGTAGTCCTCAAAGAACCGGAGGTTTCTACTCTTACAGCTGATTCCAAATGAATCCTAACAGAATAAGAGATGAGAAGAGAAGTTCCTTTCCGGTCTTTCTTAATCCTATTACACATACATTTCTTTTCATTCACCTTACCCCTAACTCAAAACTCACCCTACTCATTCTCTCTCTCTCTGTCTCTCTTTCTTTCTCTAAATTTCATCTCTCATTCTGAAAGCATTTAGTAAGACTGGCGCGAGTCGCGAGCATCCATAATCCTCATATGCGTGTGTGTATTTACAAGGTATACGAAGGAAAAAAAAATGAAATAAGGTCCGCGTATATACAATAAAAGTGAATGGTGAGGTGTATTCTCGTTTTTCTTAGCCCACCAGGGACGAAAGATACATTTTTCTTTTCTAATTCTCGCGTTGACCCACAGAGAAGAGAACCATGCTGATGGACAACACTGAACGCTAAGAAATGTTTGAATGAAAGGAGGGGAACTGGAAAAAAATAATCATGGATAGGGGAAGAATAAAAAAATAAAAAAGAAGAACAGGTTCACGTTCCTGGAACTTGAAGACTACTATTTTCTTTCTTTTTTTTTTCTTCATTCAGAAATCTGGACGAGACTCCCACAGGTTCAACGAGCTACCTGTTCCCCCACTCCTCCTTTTCTAAACATTTTTTTTTCTCTCTCTTTCTCTCAGATGAATGTATCTTACTAACCTGAACGATCATCAGTCATTCCAGATAGCTTTTCTCAAACAACACTAAACAAGAATTGATCTTGGAAGCTAGGTGGGATACTATTATTCTGACCATTACACGCTCACTTCGTGAAAACAGGATTGGCTAGGTGACCTTTCCTAAAGAATAACGGACAACTTATATTCTGTCTCGTTTTCTACGTCATCAGGAACGATTACCTATGCTACAACAACTGATTTCTCTTCTTCTTATTCTTATTCTCATTCTTCTCTTTTCTCTCTTTGGATTTTTATTTTTTTTTTATTCCTGATTCATCATCTTCTTCTTCTTCTTCTTCTTTTCATGGGTACTCATTCGAAACGGTCATTCACCGATCGTTCAAATGCGGCTGACCGAGACGACAATATTTAGAGAAAACAAGTTGTCTCCTTTCACTGATCTTTCAATGAAATCGTTTCTTATTGTATCATGAATATAACTCGTAATTTTTAAAATCTTCTTTCAAAAAGAAACGATCGTAGATTTTGTGTTAATGCGGATATTCTTTTGTTAAGAATTAAGATGTTCTTTTTTTGTTACCAACTATTTCGATTTCTTTTTCATTTGGTACAAATTTTCTAAATTCTGTGAAACGCTAGGATTAATGAGCGTGAAATTTTTAAACAGGGTAAGATTTTATTTGAAATATTTAAAAAGTTTCAAAAAATGCGAGCTCATCGTACACGTGCGATTTATTTCTTTTTTTTTCTGTTCGAATTAAAATATAATTGGAAAAAATTCATTTACGGTGACAAGTGGAAATACTTGAATGGTGAAACAAAAAGCTAAACGTGTATCCGTGACTGAAGTATCTTATCCGTAGCTTTGGCTCTCTCTCTCCTTCCCCCCTCACCCACTATACGAATGTCAATAAAGCTCAGCTTACGTGGTCATAATGAAAGTTAAATAACGTTAAGTGTACATTCGTCTCTCGGTTTCAATGCGGATTCACTCGTAGCGAGAAATCAATGTTTCAAGGATATCCGTGCTGGCTAGCGTTCTTCTGGGATTAATTAAGTATCACTTTCATCAATCCGTTTGGTCCGGGTAAATATATGTCGTGTATCTTATCTTGTTTTAACTTTAGTCAAAGAAAATATCACTTAAATGAATTATGTCTAAAGTTATCTTTCCAAAGTGAACAAAATTCATTGTAATTAAATCGATATACGTTTTTATGAATTAACGTTTTTAATTATGGATACGTTAATATTTAAATTTAAATATATTCTTACGATTCAAAAATATATCTTTCGTAGAAACATGTTTTATATTTAATTTGTACAAATTTCATTAACAATTGATTACATTTTATATTCGATTTAAACAAGACATGTAACTTAAGATACATTAAAATATAAAACAATTTCAATAGAATCTTTTACCAACGATAAATTTCATGCTCATAATCCTCGTCCCTCCTTGAACAATCTCGCAATTTGTACGAATGAGAACGGAACGAATTGGTAAAGAACAAAACAAAAGAAAAATAAGAGGAAAGGGGGGAAAAAAAAGTTCTTGAACAAAAAGAAACTAAAACCTGGTATGTAGGCACGTATGCACGAAGTTTATCTTATCGAACGGTGGTTGCTGGTCGCCAAGGGGTATTCGTACTTAATTTCTTATCTTGTAAAGCAGCGCACTTAAGATTGTCCCCCTCCTCCCTTTCCCTTCCTCCTCCTGTACCCTCTGAAGCTGTATCAGGTTAAGAGAAAGAGAGAACACAAGAGATAGACGAAGAGTAACGAAGAAAGATAGGAAATAAAAAAAGAAGAAGAGGAAGAGAAAGAAGAAGAAGAAGAAAAGAGAAGATTAAAAAAATATAGAAAGAGTAAGAGAATCAAGTTTTCTTTGAGTGTTGATCGTACATGAACCATTGTCTCTCTCTCCCACACTCTCTCACACTCTCTCTTTCTCTATTTCTTTTGGTTTTCTTCCTGTTCAAATGTAGTAGTATACATTTGTGTACTTTCCAACGAATTTGCGTGGGCGAACAGGCCGATCTTCGTACAGGTGACCGACGGTCGACACGATGGCAGCACTGATCGACCATCTTCTACCCCTCTCTCTTATTTTTTTCTTTATATTCTTGTCTATTTAAAATCATCTAATCCTCCTCTTAAAAACTTCCTCTTAACGATTTCTCTTTGAAAGTTATATAAGAAGAACAATATTCAGTTATCTTCCAAAGGACTCAAAATATCGTTGTGGCAAATTGCACAATATCAAATAGGACTGAAGATACTTGAAAGTTGACTAGGATCAGAGAAGACCCCCTATTGGTAAAACCTTTTAACTTTTAGGTCTAATCTCACACAACACTACAGAAACAGTTATATTTTTGTATCCACACATATACATACGAACACTACTATACACATTTAGGTTCTCATTTTGTCTAGTCTCTGTTAGAAAAATGTCTTGGGTAAACCGGAAGGGTGGTAAGAAGGGAAGTGACGTGAAGGGTCAGACTAAAAGGAGAATGAGAGGAGTTTTGGGGTTTGGGGGATGGAGGCTAAGGGGTGTCCTTTTGAAAGAAGGCATTCAACGAGGGCGTCCAACAAATTGGCGCGACGACTTCTTTCTCGTTTATATATAACTGTCTCTCTTTCTTTCTCTTTCTCTCTCATTCTTTCTCGCAGTAGGGGAGGTACGATCGTTGTCTACTCGAAAGAGAAAAGTCGTGTTTTCTCGTGCACCGTGTCTAAAGAGCTGTCGTCTACCTCGCAACTTCCTACGTCTACATTCGTCTTGAAAAGATCTATGATCTTTAAATGGTACCATGTTAGTGGATACTCATCAAAGTTGGAAAGAAACTAAAGTTAATAATTAAATGGTATTAAAATATTTATTTAGAGTTAATTGATTTTATGTTAAGATTGTTGGATAAATTAAGATTAGTTTGATCGTATGTCACTGTTTAAACGAACGTGGAATAAATATGGTTTATTGTTGATAATGTTACATTAAATATAATTTCATTATTTGACATATAGTTTTAATTTAATATAAACTATTAAAACACACACAGTATTATATAATACCTTTCCAGAACCAATATATAATCCCCAACAACATATTTATAATAAACCTCTAAAAATATAACTTTTCCCATATTAAAAAACAACCACAGAATCCATAATCCAAAAACACAAGACCACGATCGGCAACCTACAAACTAATCACCCATGTAAGATTAAAACTAATCCTTCAAAATGCTTCAC
Source organism: Mischocyttarus mexicanus (assembly GCA_023678845.1). Lineage (NCBI taxonomy): Eukaryota > Metazoa > Arthropoda > Insecta > Hymenoptera > Vespidae > Mischocyttarus > Mischocyttarus mexicanus. The sequence continues at coordinate 383,606 of JACGTP010000021.1, read as the reverse complement.
CCATCCCACACTTCTCTTCTCTTTCATCAACTTACAGAAAAAAAGGTTCGATCCAACCTGATAATCCATTATCATCCGACTATGAGAGAAAAGATCTTTAAAAAAAGATGGAAAAAAATCTTGATAAAAATAAATCCCTGGTATCGACCATCCGAGCTACCGTTTTCTAGACGATCTCAAAAAGATAAAAAAACAAATAGAAAAAGAAAAAAGAAACCAACAAAGATAGAAGAAACAGGTACGATCAGTAAGAGGTAAAAATCAAACGTAGAATGAAAAATTGTTGTTGGACACACTAAGCCCCAAAAAAAAAAGGAAAGAGAAGGAAGAGTCAGGTTGGTGGTATAGGAGGGAAGAGGAGGTTGCAGCAAGGGTTCGGTCAGAGGGGTGAAGGGGGTTGAGGGAGGGAGGTAGGACAAACTTGACTAGAACGCGTTACGACCAGCGAGACAGAGGCGGCTCGTTAGCTTGAAAATAGTTGGCCCACTACTAATTCAGCCTGACATAATTGGGGGTGTTTGTTACCTGCACACCCTCGTACGAGTCGTTCCTCGTACAAGATCGTATAACGAAGAAGAACATGGAAAACCTCTTCGGACGATCCTAGGGGTCGATAGGCGATGCTATCGTCGCTCGACAGCTTGTAGTCCAGCCTGCCCTCTCATCCCACCCTCCCCTACTAACCACCTCCCCCCCAACCCCAACCCCAACTCCCACCAACAGGCACCAGCCCTGTTCCTTCATGGCCTCACTTTTCTCTCTCTCTTTTCTTCCATAACCTCTTCCCCTGCCTGTAACCCCCCTTCAACTTACCTAAAGGCTACATCCAAGCTAACTTGCTCCTATCTTTTTCTATTTTCTTCTTTTACCTCCCTCTTATACTCCACCTAACTCCTTCCATAGTGTTCCATAACCTCCTTCTTTCACCTTACCGAAAGACTACGACCAAAAGCTTACTCGCTTCTATCTTTCTTCTTCTTCTTCTTCTTTTTATTTCTCTTTACCTTCTCACTTCATTCCCCCTCAAGACCCCTCTGCTTCCATAACCACCCTCTTTTACGTTACATAAAGGATTCAACAAAACTAACTTTTTCTATTTTTACCTTTTTATGGGCTTTTTTTTCTTTAGTCTCTCGTTTCTTCTTCATTGAAGGTTCTTTTTGTGAATATTTTTGTCTATTTTTGGAAAGTCTTCTGTTGTACGCATGTGCAAATAGAAAATTGACGCATTGCATTAGTGCATTCTTATTTGTATTTATTATTTTGATGTATTTTTTATCTTTTTTGTTGAAGTTTCTTTTGAGTTTAAGGAGTTTTGTTACTTTTATGATTATTATTTAGGGTAGAAATGGATGTATGAGTTTATGTTTGAAGATAGATACGTGTATACGTAAGAATGCATTCGTGTGTATGTGTCTGTGTATACACGAACAAGTTAGATAAGTAAATAGCTATATAGCAAGTTAGAAGATGACCCTCCGATAGCCAAGAGATAGCCAGAAGATACTTGTATTCGCGAACCGAAGGTAACTCTCTCTTTTCTCCTACCAAGACTCCTTATTTTCATTGTTAAATTCGATACCTTTATTTCTACAGGCTACCCTAAAATTTATAATCTTCATATATTACAAATATTTATTTATTAACATTTAATGTTACTCCATCAATATTTAAACAATGAATAAATCGTTGGAATTTTGTTCCTGATGGAAAACAAAATCATATTTTGACCATGTATTTAAATAAACTATTTAAATAAGATGTTCATTTAATTTACAATGATATTAATTTTAATCGTACTATTTAGATTTTTGTTTAGAATCAGTTTGAAATTTAGTTTTACATGAAAAGAGTCCTTGAAACATACTGTACGAATCTTACGTTTTTATATCCCTTCTCTGATCCTTTTTATTTTATCTTTTTGTTTCTTTCTCTATCTCTTTCTCTCTTTATTTCTTTCTTTCTTTCTGTTCTTTGCGATCACGGGCGGCCTAACTCAGAACGTGAGCGCTTTGTACTTCTGTATCGGTCCTAAAGGTCACAGGGTAAACCCCCAGTTTGATTTACAGCGCGACAAGACGTTAGATCCTTTCTTCTTATATTTCAGATTATTGTACAGTACCGTTTCCGCGGTGCATTTGTCTTTTATAATCATTCTTGATCCTTTATTTTGATAAGACAGTATCATTCGCAAAATTGAATCGTTCGTTCAAACTTTTTTTTTATTATAAAGTTATATTAGAGTTATACATAAATAAATGTATAAATATATTTATTCCATATTATAATAATAATATCATACTAATAATAGTTACATAACAAAATAAGTTATACTAAAACTATAATACAGGTAGACCTCCTACAACACGGCAACTTATAACACGATAAGAAAATTGCTAAAACCTTTGGCAAAGCCGTGTTAAAGATACAATGTAACCTCCCTTTTTATACTGGCTCTAGGTCTCATATAACACGGAATTTTCTAGGTACCTATCTACCGTGTTAGAGAAGGGTTACTTGTATATCAGTACTATATATTATTATAATTATAATAATTGTATATATCTTATTAGATTATATTATTTAAATTAGAGTTTTAATATCTATACACTTATACGTGCAATAATAATATTAATTAAACTATAAAAAAATAATCCTTATATATATATCGCAATAATTAAATAATCTTTGAAAGCACGTGATATCACAGTTAAAACAAACAATTCAAATAAGAAATATCCTAAATCATTAGTGTTAGTATAGTATAAGAAATAAGATTGACGCGTTAAAGAATACCGAAAAGAAAAAGATATTACCAATGGGTAGAAATTCACTGAACAAATATCTCAATCCGATGACAAACAGTCAGTAACACGTTTAGGTTTAAAAAGAAGAAAAGAAGACTTTTAGAAAAAGAAAAAACTCTGTTTAAAATCTCCGTAACATAGGCCTACACTCTTATTCCTCTTTTCTAAACCATCAAAAGGATGTTATTTGCGGGTTGCCATAAGCATACCTCATCCATCCAAACTGTTAGAACCAAAACCGGACGGATTTAAACTCGAGTCAAGTGTGTTGGCTGATAAAACTGGAAACATAACGCGTTATGTGTAAACTCTGACCGAAAGCCAACAACAGCCCTTCGAGTCCCTAGTTCAGGGATACACATTTTTCCCTTAGACCCTTACTCGAGTGCCGACTACCTTTTACTTCCAACAATATAACCTTGAACCTTTAAATTCCATTTCTAAAATTACTCTTTTTTAAACAAAATTATTATTTTTATATGTTGTTTAGATTTTAATTTTATTTTATTGTTATTATAATATGTTCAACAATTTTTCTTTTTTTGAAAGATAATGCTTGATGATTTAATCTGTTAAAGGCGCCACAGGAAAAGCCGATTTGTTGTAAATCGCGTGTCCGTCCAAAGAAAAATTTCTTTACGACTGAACGATCAGCAGGTCGTCCCCAAGGTACGAGGGTTATCGTTTTCTGGAAAACTTGCGGAACACGTGTAGCCTCTTGGGTGGTCATATAGTTTCATTCAGTAACAGTACTTCAAAAAATCTTTCCTGTTCTGTTACATTTGAAAATCTACACGACACTAGCTTAAGTAAGATATGTTGTAATTTAAAACGAAACAGGAAACATCTTTATTCTCATTTATGATTTTAACTTAAACACAAACTCGAAGATATTTTCACACACAAAAAAAAAATATTAAATTACATAATATGGAATAGTAAAGTAATACATCGTAATAAGCATTGTTTATAAAAAGTGAACCATCGAAATTCTGAATTTTTATTCCCCAATATTTTAAAAGTTAATAAAATCTAAAATTGAGAAGAGATATTTGATCAAATTTTAAAACGCAACATCTTTTTATGATTAAGTTAAACGATAATAGAATTTAAAATCAACAAATTTCAAAACGTAAGAGGTAATTTATGGGTTATTGTTTGGATTCGGATAGAAAAAGAAAATTTCCCAAATTATTTAACATTACGATTATTTAATAATTCCATATTCAATATTAATAACATTCCTAAGTGTGAGCGTATTATACTAATTGTTTAACAAATAAAATAATATAATTAAACATTAAAAACGAATATTAAATCTGTTCAACAAATACATTCACAACACACACACATAAACAACTGCAACACAGGATGTCCCATTAGTCAAATACATTTTTAAAATACTTCAACCGAAGGTACATGTCTTGAAGGACACAAAAAAAAATCATAACTCTATTAATAAGCCAATATACTATTTTTTTTTGTCTACCTAGAGTGATTTTCGGGACACGGTGTATATAATCGCGTGCTTTGACGACACGCCTAAACGTGAAAGCATTCTGAGATTCTACGATCGTTGACAGACGAGGAACATGAACTCACTTGGTGTCAGGATGTTTTTTTTTCTCACTTTTCCGGGCCACGGGCCACGGGGCTTATGGGACCCCGTTAAAAATATGGCCATTAAACTCTTAGCCGAGGAGTAACACGAAGCCGTTGAACTTGAAACAAGTCGATATGGTTGGTCATGGGTTAGGGTACTCCTATTACCGTACACGAACACTTTGTTGCGAGACTCTCCCCCCCTTTCCCTACCCTCACTTCTACTCTCTTTCTCTCTGTCTCTCTCTCCTTCTATCTTTTTTTATAAGATTTTTTAAATATTTCTTTTCTTTTCTGATCTCTCTTCATTCTTCACTGAGAATTGTCCCTTTGACGCCTTGAAGAAGATCCAACCATGAATAAAAAGATCTTCCTTCCCCCCATTTGTTTGTTTATTTGCATTGCTAAATTTTGTACCTTTTACCACTATCTCTTCCACTTTTCTTAAACATTCAACAAAGCATTCTTTTTATTTTAAAGGGTTTGAATTAACATCTCGTATTTCTTTACGAATGAAATCTGAGAATTAAAATACGTTAGGTACGTAAAAAGTATTATCAAAATAATAAATCATGTTTTTATTGGTATCGAAAGATTTTTTTTCCAAAATATGAATCATATTTTTTTAGTTTTCCTTTCTATACATTATTTAAAATTCTATGCTTCGTGTTAGGTCGATAAAGTTTTAGATACATTACTTATAATTTTCTAATTAAATTGTATTTTGTTATCAACAATTTCTACAATATATATATATTAATATCATTATTGAATAATATTTAAATAGCTAACAAATATATTTAATTAAATACGTCATATAATATTTAACAATTGAAAAATCGTTTCTAGAAATAAATAATAAACTGACGTTTCCCCTTCTCCAAAAAGAAAAAAGAGATTCTATCAACAGAGCCAGTAATCTTTCAAAAACAGTCACAATTAGTTAATTTAGAGAAGTAATTCGACGGAAAAAGATTGAAACCGAGGACACCGTCTGCTTGTCGATCTATTTGCGAGGTCTATTTATGGACATTGGCTCGAAAGAAGAGAAACTATAGTCGAATAACGTCCTGCAACCGGGAATAACCTCTTCCCCTCTCCCAACTCTTTCTACATTCTCTCTGTCTCTTTCTGTATCTCTATCTTTGTTTAAGTATTTATAAGCAACAAATGACAAAAGTGACAAGTCGAGAAAATCGTCACTTCGTAGAAAATTTATGTTTTCACTCTCTCAAACGAATAGCTCAGATATTTCTTACAGTCGTAGTCAAACTCGTAGTCTCGAAATACTTTATTCTTTCTCTATGTGTGTGTGTGTATGTGTGTGTAAAAATATTCGTACATAGATGTTTTAGTTGGTAGATATGAAGAACGTGTTGTTGGTGTACACGAATAAACGTTATTCTTGTTGAATGTTTCTCTCTTCTTGGAGACACTAGACACCGTTTACACGGATCATCAGATTCAACGTGTTATTCGCATAACCGAATAATAATATGTTTCACTAAAATCACGATTGATAAAGTTTACTTTACATTATTTCGTGACAGATTTATTATGATTTCCTAATTTTCTTCTCTTCCTTGTTATACTTGTCTCTTGTTAAATTTTAAACGTATATGATGTGTGTGTGTATGTGAATATACATTTTTCTTTGATAATTATAACAAATTTATTATCATATTTATTTTTGATCAATAATGAAATATTTATTAGATCGAATAGAAATAATTTCTATTTCTTCCAAACTACCATAACTTTGATAACGATAATCGAATCAGTGTTTGAAATTTGACGTATTTAAGAGTAATTAGAAAATACAAAACTTTAATACCATTTAAACGATTAGGAATATATTTTATACCAGAAATACGAAGAAACTTTTTCCCTGGTACAAGTTATAAACACATACGTTGTATACAATTAAATAGATTATTTATAAAACACAATGTTAATATTGTTATTGAGATAAAGATACTAATCAGTAAGATTAGAAAAAGAAACGTTGGTTAAAGCTTAGAAAAATATTTCCATAATATTCTTCGAAGAGATTTTTTTTCAGGTTGTGTTCTTGTAAGAGTCTGTCTTTTAAAAAGATTATTCGAAGAGTGGTCCCCCATAACATAACTGCTTTTTGGGGTCTCATCGCAAACAATAATGATGCGACAAGTGGTGGACGAAGACCCTTGGCCTCGACTAGGAGAAGAGAACACGAGCCTTCTCTTCTCTTTTCTTCTCTTCTCTTCTCTTTCTGACTCGAGTTATTTATCGACGAGATAAACCGTCCTGGCTGTTAAATGCGTCGGTTTAACATAAACACCGATAAGTCGACCACGATAGAGAAAAACCTTAACGACATTAAACAGACGCGAAAAACACTACGACGAGTAAACTGCTGAAAACGAAAAGAAAGAAAGAAAGAAAAGAAAAAGGAAAAAAGAAAAATTTAAGAAGGACCATATAAATGTGAACGTTTATTTTATTTTATTTTATATTTAATTACCTTAACATTTTTTCTTTATTTCAAAAATATTCTATACAGTTATTTACAATACTTATTTGTATAATGTTTTTTTTGTATTTTTGATTTTATTTAAAACCATATCAATTTATTTTATTTAACAAAACTTATATTTTATTAATTTCCTTTAAGCCTACATTTTTATAATGAATGACCTATAGTAGAAGTATAAACGTTTTATAACGTAACGTCATCGTATGGGACTTGATTTATTGTAGGAAAGTGATACACGTGCACCCTCTTGACAATTCAAATTAGTATGCATAAATATACATATATAGATATTATATTACATGTATGTATGTTGCAGGAAGTATCCTCCTTACGCGTACATTCATATTCATTACAATAGAATATACTTAAATGTGAATTGCTAGAATAGAATTTTTCAACTATAATACCATCAAAAATATAAAATAAATAACATCCAGTGATATATTTTTATCTTTAATTATTCCACGAATAAATAATCGCGTGCAAATTTTTTTTAATAAAATATGAACAAACATTTAATGTTTTATTAAGTTTATCAAGTATGAAATGGAGCAAATTCTCAATTCAATTATGTGCATTTTTGTTTTGTTTATATTTAAAAATAATCGTTTATTTTAAATAAATATTATAGGATAAAATAAATAACAAGAGAGTATGCGTGTGTAAGAGTATTATGAAAGAAACGATAGTTAAAGTTAACGTTTGGATCGAGTATGATCGTAAAAGGTCAAGATCGTCGATGGTAGAAAAAAAAGGGTCGATGGAAGAAGGGTCACGAAGGAAAGGGATATTCGCGAGGTTATTCTGAGGTCTTCTGTATGGAAAAGTTATGGTTTCTGGCGCCAGAGTGGCCCCTCGATAATCGTTACGATAATCGAATACATTGTATACATAGTATATCTATTTATACATCTGTAACAAATAAATTTTCTTCAATTTATGGATACAACTTCAAACTATAGGATCATTCGAAAAATCTCAACAAATTTTTCTTCCACAACTACATTTCCTTACATATTTTTCATAATATTTAAAAATATATTGAAATATTATTTGAAAAATATTAATCAGATCCTAAAGTGACGTTGAAGTCGTTTAATAAATTAAATAATAACGCATAACTGGATTAATTTAAGAAGATGTTTCCTGGTACTTTAACCGACAAACAATAAAATTGCAAACCCGTAAAATTTGTTTAAATAAATAATAAAATAAACTTTAATACACCCTAAACACTTAATTGCAAAATAATATTAAACAATTGGATATTAATAAAATAGTAATAAAAATAAAATTAGATTGAATGATAATCCCTAATCGTGATTGTAAAATTATTAATAAAAAAAGAATCATATATAAGATAAATTCTTTATAAGATAAATAATAATATAATTTATATACTATATAAAGTGTTTTGATGTTTTATCCACTCCTAAGTAAAATAAATGAAACTTAAGAACGAATTAGTTAGCGAAAAGATCTAAAGATCTGTTTACTTTTAAAATACAATCCGTTGATTGTGTACACGTCGAGAAAAGGTAACTTTTAAGTGGTAACGATTTAGCGTGCGTTAGTCAGATCGTAATATATTAAGGGCTAACAATAAGTGTCGGTCGTTGACGCTTTTCGAGTTTGTTTGCCCTTAGCTTAATGGATACACACCTCAAGGATTTTCTTCGTGCTTTATAGCCGAGAGAATCGTTTGGACTGGGTCCAATGACCGAAGAACGTCCAAACCACTCTTACCACTTTTACTTTGAACGTCCCTTATAACTTGTCCCTTTTTTTGTCACCTATTTATTAAATAGTATATATAATAATAATTCTTATTATTCCTTAATCGTAGGATGGATTGTAAATAAGGACGTTATTCCATTTCTCTGTGAAAAGTAAAATAAACATTTAAAGCCCTTAATTTGGATCTATTAAGTTGTCAAGTATGAAATAAAACAAAAAATGCATATAATTGAATTGAAAATTTGCTCCATTTTATACTTGAGAACCTAATAGATTTGAATTAAGGGCTTTAAATATTATTTATTTCACATAAAATTATTTTTAAATCAAATTATATTCAATGTAATCTTGACGATATCGTCAAAAATGAACCATTAGATAGTGGTTGTAATTTCAACATTATATGGAATTCAAATACAAAATCAAATAGAATTAATTAAGTATCTCGAAAGAAGAAATATATGAGTTAAATCATTTTCATAATTATGGGGGCATATATATATTTATTTTAAACAAGTTATCTATAATTGAGTTAATAATTATAAAAGTGGTATTAAATCAAAATTATAAAAAGAACAATGAGTTATATAAATGAAAAATAAAATGATCGATAATAATTCTTTGGGACGATTGAATGATTTGATGAAGTTTGATGGAATTATGAATGAGTTCTTAGGGTTGTTATCAACTTTACGCAACTTCCGGTTACATGTATTTCAAATAATCGTTAAGACTTCCTCCCTGCATTATTTATGTTTATATGTTCAGAAGATAATAATAAAAAAAAAAAAGGATATCTTAACTGTTATACTCGAAGTTTTAGATCATCTTTCTGAATGCCCTGTCTTGTTAGACTCCTTACGATTATTGAAATTTATCTTAGCGAGTTCCACGTTCTTGAGTTGTCGAAGGTCGAAGATTAAACATCATCAAACAGACGAGTGTATTATACGATTAAAATGTAATTATATGAAAATGTTTCCGGTGGTAATAAGAATATTTTTATCTCAAAGTGTCATATAAATATAACAAAAAACAACACAAATAAAAAAAGAAAAAACTTTATAACATAATTTTAATAAATAACCAAACGATGAATTTATCTTGAACCTGTTTTTTTTCTTTTTATTTTAATAATATTTAATCTGGTTTTTTAAATTAATCAATAATCATAAATAAAAGTATAGTATACAACAATATTGTTGTTGGTATTATTATTATTTAAATAAATATTAATTAATTTACAATTTAAAAAAATTTTATATTAATATTAAATAGAAATATTTATGATAAATAAATAAATAAATAAATAAATGTACACGAAAAATTATCATATAAATTAAATTAAGAATAAAATATAATCTACGAAAGTATCGGCAAATGGAAAAGAAAGAAAAAAAAAGAAAAAAGGGAAAAACAAATTTTGTAGCATTAGCATAAATTAGAATTAGAATGATTTAAATATTATCAAATACCTATTAGAATTTCTAATATATTAGAATGAAATTATAATAAAAGCGTTCAAATCCAACTGAGAAGGATGCTTTCCAAAAGAGATTCGATCTCAGAACCTTTCAATACGGAACAGGTGCATTGAAGTCCGATAAGAAGGCCACACAGTCAGCTGCTTGGAGAATAATTTTTTTTTTAACCTTTCTTTTCGATCCTCAGGAATACACTGTTCCCTCTCTCTCTCTCTCTCTCTCTCTCTCTCTCTCTCTCTCTCTCTCTTTCTTCTTCTTTCTTTTTCTATCTTTGAATGTGAAGAGATACGCTTTAGGCGAGCGACAAAAGCGAGGGAATAAGAGAAGATACACATCCATTACCATCAGCATGCAAATTAGATCGAGGATTACCGCAAATCCTTTCGTAACAATCCTCCGTACCGCGAAAAGGGGTTTGCGGAACATCCACTCCCTCGAAAGTCGACGATGAGAGAGAAAGAGTAAGAGAGATAGAAAGAGTGAGATAAAACCAGGTAGAAGAAGGAAAGTGGGAAGAGGATAGTACGATAGAAAGAAAATGGACAATACTTTTCATGAGATAATTTATAACCAAACGTTAATTAACGTTTGGTTATTGTTTTCTTTTTTTTTTTTAAGATACACGTAATGGTCTCTCTGTCACACATTACAATTGATTTTATTTCAAAACACACACGGAATAGAAAGTAAAACTAGAAAAATTAAACCATGGTGCTTTGAAACAAATCTAAATATGAATTTAGGAATAGAAACAGTAATGGCATATACCCCTAATTCAATTTAATCCAATAACTAGGCATACAAGAAATCATATAACTGGTGCTAACTAAGTACGTACAATCTAACTTTGGAAATTGCATGCGGAATAGAAAGTAAAAAATGAAGAATCTTAGAATAATAATAAAAACTAACTGTCAAGAAAAAAAATTAATGGAACATTGCGAACACCTTTGAAATTCACAAAATGTACAGCGATCAGTCATATAAATAAGCATGGTTGTAATCTTGTGCAGACCAGTTTATATACTCTTTGATCACGTGCTGAAGAGAAAGTAAAACAGACATAGAGAGAGAGAAAGAGAGAGGAAGAAAGAGTCAGAAGCACAGTACTCGAGGCGGAGCATGGCGAGTGGACAAAATAGGAAGACGAGGAAGAACGCCCACCACGAGTCCGCAAGCCTATCGGAGTCGACGCCGATGGAAAAAGAACTCGGCTGTTAACAAGATGGTGCTCACTCTCGACACCGCTTTATGCGGTCTTAGCCATCACCAACTGGGGCTACCTCCTTGTGTTGTCGTAGTTGTCCTTGGTCGTAGTTGCGTTCCTCTTCCTCTCCTCAACGTTTGAAAATACGCGACGAAACGGCGCCTCCTAGCAACCTCTCTTTCCCTCTCCCTCCCTCTCTCTTTCTCTTTCTCTCTTTCAACCTTTCTTCTTCCAACCATCCCTTTACAACATGGCCGACTTCCCTCACCCTTTTGTCCCGATCTTTAGCAGCCCTCTTTCATTCTACCATCTTCTTCTTCTTCTTCTTCTTCTTCTTCTTCATCGGCTTCTTGGTATTCTTCTTCGAAACTTCTTCCTTTTCTTCTTTGAGTTTTTAACTTTAACACTACCACCACCACCACTACCAGCACCACCACTATCCCCCCTCAGCCCCTTCAGACCCCTCGCCAGCTACCTTTTTCTCACGTGCTTTCTCAGAGCCGCTTTTGAAGTATTCGTGTAACCTGCTGCATGCTCTGCCACCGACTATGGCACTTTGTCAAAGCATTATCGAGTACATGGGCTCTATAGATAGCTTTGGTAATCCTTACGAAACAGCCTTCTGTCTCTTCTACCCCTCACCTCCCTTTTTTTTATACCGAACAGTTATATCGTCTCGTCTTGTTTTATTCTTTTCTTTTTTTTAGACTCTATACCCTTTTAGGGATAACCCGATAATCTTAAATTACTATTAGGATAACTCGATTGTTTTTTATTCTTTTTTTTCTTATTTAATTACCGACAATAATTCCTGTCAATTGTATCGTTCATTTATAAATTTATCAAAATTAGGATTAAATGAGTAGATTTAATATCCTGCTTAAATTTATTATTTAATTATACCAGTAAGAAAAATTATTTTAGTATATAAAACACCGTATATATTTGTTAACCAATTACACTAATACAAACGCGTATATTATAACATAGAAACCTCATTTTTACGCTGTCTGTCCGTGTCATTTAAAAAAAAAGAAGGTCGATTAAAATTCAGGAAAAGAAGAAAATAAAAAAAAAGAAAGGGAAAGAACCGTACTCGTTAAGAGTATATTTATTACTCTTAAAACACGAAGAAGTATCTTGGAGTGAGAAAGAGACGTGCACCCCGAACAGAGTCCTGGAACGCGAAGGTATGTAAACGTGGATCCTGTGAAAGACAAGGAGAGTAGGACGGGTAGGTAAAGTGTTGGCTGGGTGGTATGGGGAAATGGTGGAGCTGGTGAGGAGTGAAGGGAGAATACGCGCGACCTTCATGTAAATTGCTTCATACCACGAAGAGAAGGACCAACTGGAGGTTCTCGACGAATACGAGAAGTAAGACTCTTATGTTGAAGCTACCAACGTGCTGGTTTAAAACGAGAGTTCCTTCTGCTTTACGACCACGATATGACCGTGCTCCAGACTTTATATTACTTTACGCCATTCCAGTCGACTCCAACAATCCCCCACCTTCACCTTCACTCCTCTACCCCATCACCCCATCAGACCCATCACCCTTGTCATCCTATTCTTTCTAAGCTCAACATTTATATTTTTGCACAGACGCACACTTCCTCCCTCTAAACCCCCCCAGCCCTGTAGACCAAAACGATCAATGTAAGTAAACCCAAGATCCCAAGAACCCAGTTGTTTTGCTTGTAGAAATTACTTCTAACTCCAACGATTTGTTTCTGTATTGTTTTATTGGTGTTTATATCTGATATTTTATGGGTTTTCTTGTAATTTAGTGAAGTCTCTTTGTGTTAGGATTGATTAAAATATATTAAGAAGGTTTATAAACTCTAACGCTTAACTGAATCTTTCGAACAATTTCAAAAACTGTAAAATTCATCGAACCGAAAAGGGATTTTTTTGGAGAAAAAGAAAAAAATGCTAATAATTCAGAAACTTAGACTGCAGATCAAGGATGGAGATTTCGATGGCGAGAATAAAAGAATTCTCATATTAGGGTATCGGATAGAAGGAAGGTGACCTTGAACTAAAAAATCTTTAAAAAATGCATGGCGTTAAAAGTGTGATGGCGCAAAAGGATAGACACACAAAACCTCTAAAGTATCCCTGTACCAATACATTTAATCTTACACCATCATACACACTCACACACACATACACAAGATTATCTAGACAAAAATTGATGTATACATACATACATACATACATACATATATATAAAAGTAAACGAAAATCTGTAACGTTCAGGTGCGTGGTTGTTGAGGCGTGCAGAGGAACGCGGTTGAGAATTCCCTCTCTTTCTCTCTCTCTCTCTCTTTTTTTTCACCACAGCCCTTTTTCTTCGTCCTACTACTAAAAGGGCGCCTATCCTGTCGAAGAAGAAGAAACGTTCTGGGAGAAGGAGAGATTGGACGGCGATCGGATTTAAAGGGGGCCGCTGATCGACCAACAAGTGGTGGCGGCTTCTTCAAAGGATCTTTCCTCTCTCGCTCCCGTTAGCGCCTCCCTCTTTACGAGATCCTCTCTCATCACTCTCTTTCTCTCTCTCCCACACATCTACCCTTCTCACTCACATACACACACCCATACACTCTCCTTCTTTCTCTTACATGTTACAATCGAGTTCTTGGTCGGTATTCTTTTCTATAATACTCTACACACCTTTTCTCTCTCACACACTCACTCACACACACATATTTTTCTATCTTTCTTTCTTACTCTTACATGTAACTACAATCGGCTTCTTGACCGGTATTCTTTTCTAAAATACTATACTATTCTACTAAACTATTTTCTCTCTTTCATACACACACACACACACATACACACACATACATAAAACTCTGATATATATACTTTCTTTCTTACTCGAACATGTTTGTCGGTATTCTTTTCTAAAATACTCTAAACATCTTTTCTCTCTTCCACACATATACATACACAAATATATAACACAGACATGTTTGATATACGCGTATAGATTCTCTTCTAACCTTATTGGTGTTTGGATTTACTGGTATTCTGACTTGTGGTGTCTTTCCCATTAGATTAGATGTCCAGTACTAGGTGATGCCGAACGAAAAAAGAACTTCCCGATCTAGCAAAGGTTGGGTCCTGAAAAAAGGAGAAAAGCAAAGCCAAGACACGACCACTCTCTGGCTTAATGATGTGCCAACCGCTAGGAGTTCTAAGCTTAACAGAGAGAAATGAGAGAGAATGGGAGAGAAAGAGAAAAAGAGAGAGATAAAGGTGAACAGAGACGCGATTCTTAAGGGAATGTCTTCGAAGATACCCACAATGCTTATTATCTGATTATTTCTATCTCTTTCCATCTATTGGACCTTTCTCAAGGTCGGTTGCTAACATCTTCCTTAAAAATGAATGATTGTACGATTTAAATAATTTTTATTCCATATCTTTATTTTAATTGGTTGGCTATTAAAGTTATTTGTAGATCATAGAATTTTATTGTGGATTGTAATCGTGAAAGGAATTATTGTTAGGTTATTTTAATTGGTTTGTTTCTTTTTTATGCATATATTATTATTTTTTCATAATTTTTTATTATTTTAGGATCATCTAATTTTATTGTGAATTAGTACAGTTTCATCATACTGCACTATACGTGCATTCAACATCAAAGATGAACAATCAAATGCAAAAAAGAAAAATCAGATAACCAATCGAACTCAACAAGAATGTTAAAAAGAACTCCCACACATTTAAAAACCTAATCAAAACTAGCAGATTAACACCAACTCTCTCGCGAGACGTATCCAAACATTCGACAAAAACCAAACCTTGTAACACACCTAACTACTGCACAGTATTCAATCATCCTACCAACACATACAAACATCACGAATAAAAAAAAAGATAAGAAAAAAATCAAATCACCTTAATCAATCGCAATAAAAACCTTTACAATAATCTTACATCGGCATAACCCTAATCGAATAATCCCCCAAAATATCAACTCACGTGGTGGTCACATGGAAGATGTAATAGATGAAAAATGAATGACAGAATGATAACTAAGAAAGAGAAACTAAATATATAACTAACACAGAGAAAACAAGTAAACGAGTGTGTTAAAGGTGTGGGTGGGTTGGTGAGGGGTTGGAGGGAGGAGGGGGGCAGGGGTGGAAGGTGCGAGGGTTCGAGGTGTAGGAGGGCATAAAAGGTACAACACCAATCGCGGACGGTGCGGGATCGCGGGTCCGCCTACATCTGTTGGCTCCATATAATCGTTTATACGGCCGAGCCAGCTGATGCCAGTCCCCCCCTCCCCGACTCACCCCTTCCCACCGTATAACCAACTTGTATGCAAATTATATTCATGCAATGGGATCTCGTACGATTACGTTGGCGGTACCAGGGCGCGAGTTTACAGCGGCAACACGCGTATAAACCTCCGCCGGATAGATAGCCGTGTTTCCGTATGTATTCGTGTAGGTGAGCCACGGTTGATGATGCTTTCCCCGTCTCTCACTTACACATACATACATATTCCTATAATACTCATAGTATACACACGAGGATTGAACATGAGTGTGTGGAAGAGCGAGGAAGCGTACATACTCCTACACACGATATCGTGTTTCTCTCTCGCGTTATGGTTCGCATATAACAGTGCTATACATGTGCTTATGTATGTATATTTATGTATACGTGTATGTAAATGTGTTAGGGAATGTATGGATATGAATGTATGTGTGGATGTGTGTATATGCGCTCAACGTAGTATCTGGGCAGTGTTCAATTATGTACCGGGGCCTGCCGCTTACCAGTAATTTCCCGAATACCGCGATAATCGCTGTTATTATCATAGCACGCTCGATTCTCCTCCTTCTACTCCTCCACCTCCACCTCCACCTACTTCTCCTTCTCCTCCTTCTTCTCTTCCTACTCTACAATTTCCACCCTATATCGTTGTATCTATCTATCTATCTATTTCTATTTCTATTTCTCCTTCTCGTTCTCTCCATTAAGCTAAATATCTGTCTGTCTCATTCTAACTCTTGCTTTTCGTGTCATTCACGTAATTAGTATATCATAGTATTCAATTTTAGGTTGCATATAATCGATCAAAGGATGGTGGTGTCATACGTTTGCTTTTTCAGTTAATGGAAATCATTCTACTTTAGTTTGTCTATTTATCTTTTAAAATCATTTTTTGGTAATATTTTATTTTACTTATTAATTTTAAATGGAATTAAATCAATTTAAAAGGTTGACGTGGATTGGTTTTTGGTCATTTAGTATGATGATTGTTTTAGAAATGATTTGAGTAAGTGTCACAAAATTTAATGAGATTTAAATTATTTCTTATGCGCGGATATGATTGGTTATGGTAAATAGAATAATTATTATACGAACTCTGATCCTAATTAATATCTAAGCCAATGAAATGATTACCATTTTAGATTGAAATCTAGTTAATTGAATCGTCGTAGCTTCGAATTAATCAATATTAATTAATTTTCTAATTTTTATCATTATTTATCTAGAAAATAATTCTAATGAGTTAAATATTTATTGGAATAATATATTTTTAAATATTTAATAAAGTATTTAAAAACTGTTGATATAAAAGATATTAGAACAATTATAATAATAATAATAATATAGAAGATGATTTTCAGTATCATAAATAAAAAATTTCAATCATTTATTTCGAATAAAATTCGTAATTAATTAAAAAAAAAAACTTTTCAATGAACCACATTGAGAAACTCGTCTGAATAAATGACTATCACCTTTTGTAATCTCATTCGTGATAAATAAAAAAATTAAATAAAGTTAAATAAAATAAAATAAAATAAAAAAGAAATTATTAATGAGAAGGATCGATGAATCGATTGATCGTACGATTCAAATAATGAGCTCTTTGTTCTCCCCCCTCTTTTTTTTTTCGTTTTCTGACGAGGACAAGTAAATATATATGCACACACACACACATATATATACATATCGTATATAACAGGAAATATCGATTGCTCGTTACCGAGACATTATGCAACGCGTATGAAATTCATCCATACGTTATCTTTATGCACGGAATACTCAGCACTTGGAGGGATCGTGCTCGTTGTTATCTCGAGTATTGCTCGAGGAAACATAAGGGAAAGGAAGTGGGAAAAAGTTTCTCGATGATGCTCATCACGCGAGGCCTCTAAGAGTAAAAGAGAAAAGAGATAGAGTTACTCGGCAGGTGTACATGCCACGCGAATACCAAACAAGTGAGTTTCCACATTACATTAAACGTACTCAACTAAACTTACGATCGAGCTAATTATATCTTTGTTAATATTATATATATATATAGATGATCTTTCTTTTTTTCATACCTCTTTTATATTCTTTTCAAACAAGTTTAATCAATTTCATATTATTTTCGAAAAAAATAACCGGAAAGAAAACTAGTAGAAGAAAAAAAAGAAAAACAATACAAAAAGTAAAACTAAAAAGGAATTCGTTATCCATTAAAAAAGATAATGTTTAAAGAAAAGCATTAATCGAGTCCATAGTCGTCCTCCTCCTCGACACTCAACTGTATTATTCGTTTAAACTATCCTCGTTCCGCGAAGACGTTGCTAATGCATCTTTGTTTCCGCGTCGGAGGATCCGCAGAGCTAATTGGATGGAGGTCGCCAACGTAGAAGATAATGGATATTAATTACCGCGCCTTACTTTCCGCGGCATTAAACATTTTCTTCAAGGGATGGTGGATAAGGAAGAAAAAGGAACGAACGGGATGGGCAGACGTGGGGGTTGGGGTGGGGGAGGGGGTGGTCGAAAAGAACGTGAAGAAGAAGAAGAAGAAGAAGAAGACCTGGTGATGATGCTGCTGATGGTAGTACTGATACTGTTAGTAGTGGTACACCTATTCTATGTATTAGTATTGGTGTGTGTATGTATTTAAATGGGGGGTTGTTGTATTGGTGATGTTGGTGATGCAATAGTGGTGGTTATAATTGTGACAGTAGTGGTTCGCCATCCCTCATTGTTAGCCTCTTTAAAAAGACGGCGGCCGCGTCCTTACTCCGTTAAGTATAATAAGTACGAAGTCTGGGTGTGGTGCAACGTTGGCGAGGTTGGTGGCGACGTTTCGTCGTAGTCCTCCGTTATCTTTGTCCTTGTCTTCGTCATCGTCCAAGTCACATCTTCTCTTCGTCTTATTCCTCGTCCACGCCCATTTTCCTCCAACCCATCTTTCTCGTTCGTTCGTTCGTTCCGTTGGTGTTCCTTCGTTCGTTCGTTAGTTCGTTTATTCTATCGTTTCTTAGTTCTTTCTTCTTCTTATAATCCATCTAAATTTTAAGAGCGGATCAGTGAATTTCTCTACCAGCCCCCTTCCCCTTTCCCCCACTTCTTTCTCTTTCTCAACCCCCCTTCCCCCCGTGATGAAACTTTGCAACGGAGTTGCCGCGGTAATCCATTTAAATAATTCCCGTCGAGGCGAGTACCGAGAAAAGGGTTTTCTTATATCACCTCGATCGTTCTCTTCTTATTCTTTGTTAGTATTCTTTTACTCGTCTTATTATTATTATTATTTTTTTTTTTCATATTTATAAATATATAATAGTAATAGTAATATACTTCATGTATAGATTTTAATATGTTTTAATATGATATGTAATATGTCAATGTTAATAATTCATTAAATTTATTCTCATATAATAACAATTAATTAGCATACGTTTCTAATCAGACGGTAAACTTTCTACGTCAGAAATAACAGATAATGGAAAACTGTTGCAATAAATATTATTTTTATTCAGTAAGAAAATTTAAACGTTTCGCGTATAAATAGTTAATTAATAGTATTCATTAATTATTATACATCAGTGTCTTACTTTGTAAGTAGATCTGCTTACTCATGCATTCGCGTGCAGCTTATGCACTCGTAAAACCAAGCTGTACTCTCTCTCTCTCTCTCTCCTCTTAAAATATCGAAATAAAAGCCAATGAAATGGATACTGAAAATAGAACCCGTTTGATCCTATTTCATTCAGTTTAGTTTCCTTATTTCTATTTTTGGGGATTTATAAACGTGGATTGTGAAGCAATTCGTCGACGCCTCGATGAGAATTTCTACATTTTTCTTTTATTCCTTTTCTTCTTATTTTATTCTCAACTCGTCGCGTTGAGTTTAGAAGTATGTGTGAGAGAAAGGAAGAAAGAGAAGAGAAGGAAAAGGAAAAAAGCGAAAAAAAAAAGATAATAAAAATAAAATGAAACAGCGAAGTCAAGAAACGATCTTGATGGATAGACCGACGTCTTCGAAAATATACGAGCAAGAGGTTGAAAACTTCGAAGTTTACTTGAACGTCGGCGACAACTACTTTGTTTTGTTCAAAAGACGTGTGACAGTTCAATATATGCTCTGGTAATTACAAAAGTTAAATATGACATAAACAAAAAATTGAAAGCAATAAAAGAAAGAACAATTTCAGCTCAAGAATTTTATATCATATTTATATTAAGTTGAAATTATTTATCAAATAAATAGAATATTAATTTGTGACAGTTTTCTAATTTTTCATTTAATTACCAAAAATAAGTGAATTCCCAAATCGAGAAATAAAAAAATTTGAATTAAATCGAAAGTAGTTAAATTAATATTTTAATTCTGATAATATCGTAGTGCTAAAAAAAATAGATTGAAAGTTAATTACTATTATACAATCATCGTACAAACAATTTCATATAAATTCTATCTAATTGTGATTAATACACTTCCCTGTATCAAACGTACCCAATAAAAAGACAGAAAATGAAGAAGAAGATGAGAGAGAGACAGACAGACAGAAGAAATGAAGAGAGGTCAAAAAGGAAGTCTCGTAGGTCGACATGGAAGATTGCCTGGAAGATTCATGACAGTCGTACGGGAATAGTTAAGCTCGACGAAGTAGCATCGATGACTACGACGAATACGGCACGTTGGAATGTGACTGGTTGCTTCTGTTAACTCTTCAGTATAAGACTATACTTTTATTTCCAAGTACTTTTAGTCCGGATGTGTTTTTACTCATATAGGTTGTTGTTCAAAATTTATGGAATGAATTAGATAAGAAAATGAAGGAAAGATGAAATTATTTCGATTGGTGAATAAAAAAACGATGTTTCGAAAATAAATGGGTAAATATAACTATATTAAATTGAAGAATTATTATATTAAAAAATTCTAAATAATATGCTAAACGAATTAGGATACACTCTGAAACAATATGATTAAATCTGTGAAGTGTTGGAATTATTTATTTAAATATTTGCTGGGGTAAAAATGTGACGAGGTTTTTCATTGGAAAATTTTTAATTTGCAATCACATGTAAATTTGTAAAATATTTAAATTAATATTAATAAATGAATTGTGTTTTGCAGATAAAAGAAATAAAAATAGCTAATATGTTTACTGAATAAACAAGAGAAGTATGTACAAATAAAGTTTTTCGTTCGTACCATAATGTTAGAATATTTTTGGTAGTAACATGTATATTCGAAATATAAATTAGGGAAGAGTAGACAAGCGTCGGAACATTCGCGACGGCTTATTACTCGGCCGAAGTCGTCTTTCCTTCGGCACTAGCTTTCAGCTACTACCGAGACGTGAAACGCGTTGCTTCACGGCCAAAAACACGTGTTCTTACTTTCGGAAATTCGTTCCTTGGCATTGCAAAGTCTTGAGTAGTTTCGCGCCAGACGATGAGCACGCGAAACGAGGAAGCAGAATAAGAAGAAGAATAATAAGAAAAATAAACAAAAGAAAAATAACAAGAAAATACTGAGGAATGGTATGTGTGTGACAGAGAGAAAGAGTGGAAGAGAGTGTGTGAGAGAGAGAAAGATACAGGATGTCTCTCTTACCGAAATAATGTAATGACAGTTCGGCCACGCGTTTTCCACGCTTAGGTTCAAACGTAAAACACGTTTACGTCTTTCAGACACGTCTTAAACAACAAATCATTGACTCGACAGAAGTGAGAGGAACGTAAACCAATTTAGTTAGCTTTTATTATATTTTCAATACGTTCTTCGAGTGTTGAGTATCTTTTTCAAATATTTTTATTTTCAATTTGTTAAAATTCATTTAAACTTGTTTTATGATGTTTTAGCTAAAATCTTTTATATTTATACATTTAATTATAATTATTTTTTATTTATTTTCTTATTTCGTGTTACAGATTAAAAGATTTTATTATTTAAAAATAAAAATCATTTCTATTCTAGTAAACTGCAATTATTGCAACTATTTTGTATTATTTATTTTTTCTTTTTTTTTGGATAAGTATGAGGATAGTATAAAAGCCTCTTCAGCCCTCCTCCACCGATCGGCGAAATGTGTACGATCAAGTTAAGGTTGATGCGAGTTGAGTTTGTTTGTTCCTTCGCGTCCAAAAAGGGAACACGCCAGTGAGCGATCACCTACGAACCCGAGAAGGGTTTTCGTAGCAAATCCTTGACGACACGGGTCGGCATCGAGGCTTACCGTCGAATACCGCTCTTATAAGTCGACTATCGCGCTTTCGTCGCTTGTAAGAGCCGAATAATCCCTTTGGTGAACGCCCGACACCGCGAGACGCTTTAAACGAGCTCTCCATCTTTCTCTATTTCTCTTACACACACACATACACACACACACGCATACTCTTACTTTCTTCGTCTCTTCCTCCTTCAGTGTTATTTCGGTCAGGTCATCAGTGGAACTCTGAAGAAATTTCCGTTCATCTGAAAAGAAACAAAAGATTATAAAAATATTAATGTCATTAATTAAATCGATCAAAATGATTTTATAAGAAAAAGCCTATACTGTTCGTTTTTTTTAAATACAATTATTAACACTATTATAAAATTAATTTTAAAAAGTAACCAATCAATACACAAATTAATATGTTTCAATAAGTCGTTGGAATTTCCAAGAAATCATAGACCAAAAAACAAATATTTCAAAGCCGAAGAAATAAAAGAAGAAATCAAGAAATAATGAAGAGTGAAAAAGATTGGTTAAAAAAGGGATGGGGTAGGCAAGTACTGTATTATTGGGTGTGACAGGGGTTGGGGAAGGGGGTAAAAGAACGCGACTTGGAATATCGTTGGAAAGAACGAACGGAGAAGTGTAAAGGTGGAGGGGAGGATGAGGGGTGGGGTCTCGATACCGCCACTTAATGCCGTGGCTCGAAATTAATTAAACTTTTGCGTTCCTCTAGCATTTGTGGAAAGGGGTGCTGAAGTATAGAGAAAGAGAATCCGAGAAAGAAAGAAAGAAAGAAAGAAAAACGGGTAGGAGAGTAGGAGGGAGGTATGGAGTGAGGAGTGAGGAGAAGGGAGTTGGGGGGTTGGGGTGTAGCACGGGGGTAGAAATAAAACGTTGATGACACGGCAACTCGGGTTCCGCAAAGCCCGAGTCCGCTCGACACCGTCGTTCCTTAATGGGAAAAAGGTAAACGAATTCTCACGCTGTTTCGAAGCTCTGATAAAATAAAACAGACCAACCCTGATACTCTTTCCCATTCCCTTCACCTCCCTCACCACCGCTACCATCCCTCATCGCCCTAACCATTCCTCCAAACCCCTTCCACAGACCTTAGCCACCAGCCCAAACACCCCCAAACTCCTCGATACTGGTGTTTCCTACATTGCTGGTAGAAATGAGTGAACGAGTTTTAGCGTAACTTAAGTGAAACAGTAATTGTGTGTTGGCCTGTGTGTATGAGTTTAGAATGAAACAGAAGGTAGTTGATAATAAACTAAAAGAGAGAGAAGAACGAAGAAAGGAGGCGGTACGATCTTTCACCTTTTCACCTTGTCCGTGTGATTCCTCTTTTACGTTTCGTTCGTTCGTTCTTCTACTCGAACCTTACTCCTCGAACCCTCTCAACCCTTCCTCAGCCCTTTCTTCAACCCTTTTTCAGCCCTGAGACTTCAGTTTCTCTTTCTCTCTCTCTCTTTTTCTTTTTACGTTTCTCCAAGTTTGTTCGTATTTACCTCGTTTCTACTAATTCTTGGAAAATTCGCAAAGGGAGTGAAATTTTAGCACCAGTCTCTCTGTTTAATTTAATTTATTGGTATTCTAACCTCTCACGCTGCTCATTATCGTTTCCTAAGCGTATTCGTTATAATTATAGTAAACCATGGTCACTTCTAACTTCTTCCTCCCCCTTTTTTTTTCTTATTTTTTTTAATCTTATTTGGTAATATGTTTTAGAGACAGTCTGGGCAAAGACTATTCGGTTTATATTAAATCGTGTCATGCTGTTAAAGTTCAAAGAGAAATTTGTATTTATAGGTTCGTTAGGCTGATGTAGTAAAACGGGAAATGTTGAAGAATTTAAAGGAAATTCTATCTACGTGGTTAAGTTTAAAGTCAAAGTGTTCGCAGTAAGATTATCGAGTCTTACCAAGAAATTTGTCTCCCGTTTTCTCTCTCTCCTCTCTCTCTCTCTGTCTGTCTGTCTGTCTGTCTGTCTGTCTGTCTGTCTGCCTGTCTCTTTTTAGTCAAAGGTAAGAATCATCAATGATAGTTGGAAGTTAAATCGTTTTGAGCAAACCGCTAATGACGATGAAGTAACGAGAAGTTCTAACATCAGGAATAAGATTCGCTTAAATGCGTGAGTCATTATTATTTAAGAGGATTTAAATGAAATTATTAAAAGACAATATTGTTGAACAAATTAAAAATAAAATTAAAATAAATAATAAATTAAGTAGAGTAAAATAAAAAGTATAAAATTAATAAAACTGACTGAACAATAAAAATAAAGAAGATAACAAATCGAATCTAATAAAAGAAAAGGATGGGGTGATGGGGAAAAAGGATAAACTCGATGAATATAACTTAAATGAAAGAATAAAAAAGAAAAAGATCTAATAAAATTATAATTTTTGTTCAAAGTGTGTTTTCATCGACAATTTAGAATCCCCTTCTGTTCCTCTCCCCCACCTTCACCCCAGTCACTCTCTCTCATTTCTTTTCACGCAAAAGGTATTCTCATTCTATAAACTGTTCCCATTCGGGTTGGGTTCGTCCCTAAAAGGCTCGTTCGTGCTTATAAATCTCAGCCTAAAGCAATGCTGGTGAGAAGGAATGAGAGATGGATTATGCAGGAAGAACCAATGAAGGATAGAAAGAGAAAGAAAAAAAATCCTGAGATAGCAAATAGGGTGAGAGAAAGAGTAGACAATAAGAGAAGGAAAGATAATAAAAAGAAAAAAAGAAGGGAATGAGAAGGATTCTCACAAAGCGTCTCGTTTCGTTTCTTTGCCAAAGCACACTTCTTTATGGAGTCAACTCGCACCACCAGAGACAGAAACGAACCGGTGAGTGGAATTGGTGGTGGCTTGGTGGCGATAGGGAAAGAGGATAAAGGGGGAGAGGGAATTTAGGTGAGCGAAGAAAAAAGGAAAGAGAAAAGAAACCGACCTCGGAATTCCTAATTCTTCGAAACCGTCAGAGAATTCCCGAAAGGTTCCATTCAGAAGCGTTCAGTCCAGGCATATCATTAGCACCGTTTCCAGGTATTCCCAAGTCCCACTGCGTGAACCTGAATGGTCTCTTCTCTTCCACTAGACTCCCCCTCCCTAGCCCCACACTCTCTCTCTCTTTTTTACCCTTTTCTTTTTTTTATTTTGTCTCATACACATTCGTAAATATATACTGAATACCTGTTATTGGTATCTTCAACTTTATTCCTATTTACTTCCTCTGTTTATTTTAACAGATCACATTTAGGGATTTATTAATTAGCGTGGAAGATTTGGAAATATTAACACTTTTTTTTTTAAACGTTAATTAGTGATAGATTATTGTTTTGTTTTTGTAGGGGGCGGAAGGGAAAACAATATTTTAGATTTAAAGTTGGTTATTTAGAGGTTATGTGTTGAAATATGGGATCGTTAGTTTGGCGTTGATTGTGGTAATGATCGGTGATCGATGATTATGGTGGTGGAAGTAGTAAAAGAGAGAAGTGGAATAAGGGTATGGTTTAGAGAAAGAGAAGAACTTAAAAGAAACGAGGGAATGGTCAGGTAACCACACGAACTCTAACGTTTCTATGTATATGGGTTATATGTATATGGTTGTATGTATATGGTTTGTATGTATATACCAAGTCGAAGAAGACACGGGAAGTTGCCCTGCTACAGCTTCTCGTACTGAATGGCCAGACGAGAATCTCGTTAACTACGGCCTTGGCGCCGTTCGAGATGCTCGCTTTGATATCCTTGCTGACAAACCTTTTCCTCTCAATATTTCTCTTCCCTGAGTTTTTCGAAAAAAGAAACACCTCTTGCCATTTTTAATTTATACTTTACTTTTTTTTTATCGTCTAATTTAATATCTGTGAATTTAAAATTAAATATACAATTAAATTGTCTCTTAAATATATTATTTAATAGATATTATTTATATTAAATTTATTCTAATAAATAATAATTGCAATAAAAATGTATAACAATTAGTAAGGTGACGTATCGCGGAAACCCTGTATATTCGGGTTCGGTGACAGTTTAGAAATGTAATGAGATTCAGTTTGTATTTTTGAAATGAAACTTCTGTTAGGTGGGTACCGAAAAATTTGTAACCTAAACGAAAAGTGAAAGGTTTTGGGAGACCGCGAAATTCGAGTGGTGGGGAAGAAACGGGGAAATATCGATCGAGCCAAAATTGCGGGAAAGGGTAAGGGAGATACGAGACGGCAGAACACCAGACACGAACAATTTAATACGCGACACGAAAAGTGAAAGGCTGTGAATTGATCGACCAGTGCCGACTGACGACGTTTTGTAAATTGTTATTATTGATAACTATACAAGAAACGAAAGAAATATTTCAAGTGTGTCATATTTGTGTACGTGCGTGGGTGTACAAATACATTAAACAATTTTTCATTTTCGAGTACAGTGTAATTGTACAGAAAATAAATAAAATAATTCAATAAAGTTACCAACATAAGAAATCCTTTAAAAAAATGTCACTTCGGTTACTTGCAGGTTCAGCGCATATTTATCTTTTATGTTTATTATGTATTATACACATTTTGTATAAAACTGGCCAAAATTCTGTCGAGCAACGAAGATCGGCAAAAAACCACGAAGAAACTTTTTCCCCAACCAAATATAAATCGTTTAAAATATTTAAAAATATTTATTTATAAATAATCAAAACTATTTCTGAATCCAACACAATACTATGCAACAATTCCAAACATAATCTAACGTTATAAATATCTCATTAAAAAGTTAATTATAAAAATATTTCAGAAAATCAATTTATTGATTTACCTTTAAATGCAATTTAATGACTAGTTCGTTGATGTAAAATAAAGTGATATTAACGTTGAATAATAAAAGAGTAACCCTATATATTGAATCCAGTTAATGTAGACAGATCAAACGTTCGATCGATCGATGTCGTGGGTGGTCAACAACGTGGACAGAGCCGTGAATGAGTCCAGTGTTCGATGATTCGTTTATGCGCCTCGTTATCGGCTTACAAGCGAATATCCCAATGATCTCAACTGGTCGTACCTACTGGTGAACAAAAACCATTTATTGTTCTTACTCTGATGATCCTATTCAACTACTATTACAGAAAATGATATTCATTAATCTAAGGACACAATAAGAACTTCTAACGAGTTGCTGATAAAACTCGTATTAAACATAACCTCTTAAATCAAACAACGCGTTCCGTTCAAATGTAATATCACCCAATTATTTTAACGATTTTTTTTAATTAACCTATAAATAATATATAAAAAAAATTATTTTTCAAAGATTAGATAACATTATCGTCCTTGATATATTATTTTATATTTTTTAATTGTATATTTAACAAAATTATTTATTCCGTTTAAAGAAGCTTGGAACAACGAAACCCAAATTGTAACAAATGTGGAAACCTCATAACTGAAATTAACATGAACCAAAGTATTGTTGATAAAATATTTATTAATTTTAATATAATTATTTTATTGTTAACACCAATTCAGTATCAAACAAATAGAATAACAAAAATACACCACAATACCAATTATACAGCAAGCATTTATACATTCCCAATAAAATATAAACCTCCAAATCCCGAAATACCAATGAAGAATCAAAAAAGATACCCCAATATCGATTACATAACACGCATAAATACCCATTGTCCAAAATCTACAACCATACAATCCAAAAAAAGAAAATCAATCTAAAACGAAGAAACAAATCAATCCATTGACGTAATTATCTTCTAATTATTTAAACCAATCGCGAAATCGAACAAGGATCCACTGATAAAAACATAGATAAAGACTATAACGAGTTGGTATGAGGTTTGGACTATGGTTAATAATAATTTGCGAATTGGGGTGGTGGTGGTGGTGGTGGAGGTGGTGTCTGGGTAAGATAACAGGAAAGGCTGCTGGTAATAGACGGCATATATTTCCTGTTTGGGAGAGACAGAGACGATAGAAAGAGAGGGTTCCAAACTAAAAGTTAGATAGAATGAGAGACAGAGACAAAACCACGTATACATAACTGAAAGAGAGAGAGAGAGAGAGAAAAGAACAGGGAGTATGAGATGGTCAGTGGAATGGGAAAGGGTGATGAGGGGTTGGGCAGGGGCATGGGGCATCGGGGAAAGAGGGTAGAAGGGGGGAGAGGGTGAAGGTACGCGCAACGTAGAACATACGCTTCATTAACGGATCATCTCGTGTTAATATCTACTTTATCCCGGGGCTGACCGTATCAGCTCTGGCCAGGCGCGCGGATACGAACGGATACCAACGGATACCAACCGGGCGCATAGTGGGCCTGCAATCTAGCCTATCTCGTTGGCGCATCATCGTCCGTTGGTGGGCACACCGATGAGAACGGAAGGACGACTACCCTCTCTAACCATTTTCATTACGCTTGGGAGTGTTAACCCCTAACCCCACCACCTAAAACTCATACCCCAAATTCAACACTCCACCCCCATAACCCCCCAATACACATATCTCAATTGTTTAGGCGTTGTTCGTATTCTTTTTTGATTTCTATATCCCAAATTCAACAGCCAACGACACTTCACCTCGTGACCCCCTTTAATTCGATCCCTAACAGTACACATATCTCAATTGTTTAAGCTTTGTTCGTAATTTTTGTGTGTTTGTTATTTAACGTCAGGAAGATCTTACTTGTTTGATTATTTAGATTGAAATGTTGTTTCCAGGGATTGGATAAATGAATAGGTAGGGGTAGTCGGGTACAACCCGTGAATATCTTTTTTAATTTTCTTACCGAGTAGGTGAGAGAGTAAATTTATTATGTAGCAATAACAGTCTTATCGTCTTATTTCTCGTACTCTAACGTGTTGGTGAGAACGTTTATCAAGACGTTGGAAGGATATATGTATACACAGGTGTACGAGAATGTGTAGAGTCGCGAAAATGTAGAGACGATGGATACGGAGAATAAGAGTAAGAGCAAGAGAGAGAGAGGGAAAGAAAACAGGAGAGAGGGAAAGAGAAAGAGAGAGAAGTGAGTGAGAATACAGAGAGTGTGAGGTTACGAGCGCCACGGGGCCGTGCCGCTCGTATAACATCGTAATCGCAATGACGGTAATAACGTCTCGTAAAGTCTTTTTACATAATCAGCATTACTCACAATTTAAGGGGGGTAGAATGGGCTTAAGAGAAGCAGAGAGAAAAGGTACTAGCGTACCTACTACTCCTACCGATGCTACTACCAATGTTGATGGTGATGCTAGTATTACTGTGGTACCTAGTATTACTGTACTGCTGCTGGTGGTGGTTGTTGTAGTAGTAGTAGTGTTTGGTAGGGTGGTTTGTGGTCTCCTTCTCTCTCTCTTTCAGTTTCTGTTTCATTCACAGTGTGTTCCTTCTCCTACGTATGAACTCCCCACACTCGTACGTACTATCCCTTACCGTATTCCGTGCTCGATGACAAAGTGGGCATAACCACGCGCTCCTCTGGATACACCAGTGAGAAAGTAGGCAAAGGGGAAGGAAGTGGGAGAACGGGACTGGTTAGACAAACGAGCCCCTTGCGGGGTGTTTCAAAGGATATCCTACCAACCGACCGTATCGTGGGTACCTAGACATTGCCTGCAGAATGCTTAATGGTATGTACCTATTCACGTTATATTAGTAGTTCTTCTAAACCCCCTCCCCCACTCTTTATACTCCTACTCGTGTATCTTACTCTTTATTTCTTTGGATTTGATGAAGAAGGTAATTTTATCTAATACATTTACTCTAAACATAGAATAATCTTACTGTACTACTGTAACATATATATGTATATGTCTGATGTTAGTCATTATTATTCCAAATATTGCAACAATTATTTCAAATTGTTCAGTTATTACATGACATAACCTAAAAAAGAAATACTCTTGCTCCGCACGATTCAAACATGTATCTAATATGAATAATTATAATATTATTTCAAGTATTCCAAGTTCAATTGACAGATAGTTCAGTTTAAAGCCATTATATGCAAGAATATTATCCATTTTATATATTGTAATTGTTATATTAATAATCAAATTAGGATATTTAAAATCCATTAAGATTTCATTGACGATTGTCATTTCCCAAACTCAAATCAAATATCGAAAAGAAAAAGAAAATAAAATATCGACGTGTACCTAATTTCTAACGATTAAACCAAATCGAAAAATAATCATTGACAATAATCACTTCTCTATCTGTGGCTATTAAATAACCGTAGCAAGGTAATATCGATTTAACGTCATTACGACCTTCTATATATATATACCACGTGCTTGTCCATTAAATCCAGAGCTTTCGTTAAATCCCTCCACATTATGTCGATGCGTTCTCGTATTGCATATGTATCAATATCAAACCGTGAAGTATATCTATAGATAAGAATACATATAAACACTTACAAACGTACTCTACATAAACATACACATCTAAACACATACACGTAAAACACAATCATACAGAACAAAATTTTAAATACAAATATCATAAAAAAACAACCCACTTAACTGGACGAAACAAAAGATACCCATAAAATATACAGCACCTTAGTCAGACAATTTCAAGAGACAAAAGAAGTCGGAGAAAATCAGAGACATATCAGTGATACATGAAAATAAACCATACCCGAAATAAAAGCATGCACGTAAAAGTATACCCAAAGTTAGATAGACAGATTGGATAAATAGAAAGATAGAGAGAAAAAGACAGAGACAAACAGAAACATAAGAAGAAAGTTTTCCCTTAAATAGATGAGACAGTGGAACTGTCGAAGTCTCTGGTCAGAGTCTTTAACTTTTCAACGGTTAGGAGCATCTGGAAAGCGGGCAGTCGGTCGTTGAACATGTGAAAGCTATATACGATCAAAGTCAGAATAGGAAGAGAAAGGAGAGGAGTATTCTGGTAGCCCTAGGTAGAGAGGATGTTTATCTTGGAAGCTAAGAGATAGATAGATAGATAGATAGATATATAGATAGATAGATAGATAGATAGATAGATCATGAGTGAGAAAGAGAATCCAAGTCCAGGAAGTAGAACTGGACGACATGGTAGGATAGTAGTTGAGCAGGAAGGATCGAGGTGTGGGCTAGGTTGGTCAGAGTCTGTAGTCAGCTGCTGTCAGTCCGCTTCGTCCGTTGCCCGTTTGGTCCAAGTCCGTTCCGTAACAGCCTCGACACATAGACTCACACAAGAGAAAGAGAAAGAGAAAGAGAAAGAGAGAGAGATATATATATAAACCCCTACCTCCTTTCGACCTCGGAGGTGGATACACGCTTTTCTACTTAGCGAAGGGGCACCCCCAAGGGGGTTGAAGGCCGAGACCCACCCTAATTGCGTCCGAGAGACCGGACAAAGCGCGACTCGTGTATGTGTGCGCGCGAGCGAACCTTCTGAACTGTAGGATGAGGAGGATGTGGTAGTACTGCTGGAGGAAGAGGCTATAGGAGGTTATATGGGTGGTAGACTAGGTAGAGAAAAGAGGAAAACCCTGACCCTATCTCTCTCTCTTTCTCTTTCTCTCTGTTACTCTCTTTCGTAGACGATGGTAGGTACACCGTAACTGGAGATGCCGGAAAACGGGGTTGGAGGAGGTTTATGTCCGGAGTCGGCGTTCGGTTCCGGTTTTCCACCTCTCTCTTTCTCTCTTTCCCTTCCCTTTTCATCTCTTCTCTCGTCAGATTCCTGCCCTCTAGCGGTGAACACGTTGTACTACAAAGTTTGACGGACTGAATAAACTTGGTGGTGTGGTAGTCCGAACGAGACCCCGACCCCTCCGACAACTTGGAAAAACTAGACGACGAGCCTCGAGACTGAAAAGCATCGCTCCGGAAATAAAGGAAAGGACAACGGGACTGCCATGATGATACCCTTCCTTCGCTATCACACGCTACCGAGTTCCTTCTCATCGTCCAAGTCCTTCCGTTATACTACTACTACATGTTAACACCACTACTAGTAACCAATATACCAACACACTTTTATCATATCTTTTCTTTTTTCGTTCCTCGGTTCTCATCCTTGAAGAAGGACTTTCACGATATTTGTGTGTGTCTCTCGGACGATCAAAAGGAAAAACTTTTCTCTGATACTTTTCTTCCTATCTTTACGCTGTTGTTATCGGAATAACAGTTTATATGAAATATCCCTAGACATTTCTAAAGATTCTTTTCCCATCATTCCGTATACAGAAATATATTATCGTATATATCTGGAAAGTTAACTTGGGTCATCATCACAAATCGATCCTTAGAACATTCAACTAATTTCCTAATTAATTTACTCCGAATTCATCTTAAGGTTATAAATTTTCTATTAAAATAACTTACCCCAAAATAACATTAGACTTAAATGATCACTTTGAGAATGGTAATCAGCCGATTTGGAACATCATTAAAAGAGAAATCTATAAACGAGTAGGATAAGAAGAAGAAGATGAAGAAGAAGAAGAAGAAGTAGTAGTAGTAATTTAAGCTGTCTTAGTGTAAAAGACAAGCTAGAAAGATCACGTAGAAGTAGTGTAATAGTAGTAGTAGTAGTTGTAGTTATAGTTGTAGTAATAGTAGAAGAAGAAGAAGAAGAAGAAGAAGAAGAAGAAGATACCGTGCCGGTTGTTCGTGGTCGAGTGAAGAAGGGGTTCGACGAGTGTTCGTGGAGACAGCAGCGCCTCCTGCGGCAAGACACGAACAGTTGAGAGAGGCGGAGTGTTCGAGGTGGGGCTTCCTAGCATGCTCCTCCCATAAGCTCGAAAGCTGCCGACGACCTGGCACGACACGACCGCTGCCGTCTATGGATCTCTTGAAAGCTTGTGTGTTCAGAATGAGTGAGACAGAGATACATACACACACATACTCACAGAAAGAGAGATAGACTGGCTGTTCAGGTTTCGAGGGTTGAGGTAAGGGGAATATTGGAAGGGTAGAAAGAGACAGGCTGAGGTGGCGCACCCTGCTGGGAAGTGCTCGACAAACTCCTAGCACCTATTCCAACGACAGGAGTCAAGATCAACGGACCTCTCGTCCTTGCCGTGTTCGCGATCCTCGTCTTCGATACCACCAAGTAAACCCATAATATGTAAATCCTAAAAGTAAGGAGAGAACGGCTTTACTAGTCACGATTGCCTACTTCGGTTTTCCTTTTCTTTTCTTTTCTTTCTTTCTTTCCTTCTTCTTCTCTTTTACGACTCAATTCCGATAACGCTTGCCATTTTATTTGCAGTTATTGTCTTTATTTAAAAGTGACTTTATCAACTGTTAGAAGAGTTCAGGATTGGTAGAGTTTTTTTGTTCAGTTTATTGGGTTAAGTTGGGTAGGAGGTA
This sequence comes from Mischocyttarus mexicanus, assembly GCA_023678845.1. NCBI lineage: Eukaryota > Metazoa > Arthropoda > Insecta > Hymenoptera > Vespidae > Mischocyttarus > Mischocyttarus mexicanus. Next base: position 350,424 of record JACGTP010000021.1, on the reverse strand, counting down.
TTTTTTTAGTAATTTTCGATGTGATCTTTTTAATTGTATTTAATTATTAGGCAAATTTTGATTCATCTTGTGTTAGGGTTTATTTTAATCGTTAAGAATGATTGATTTCTGAAATATTTAGGATTGTATACTTGTTTGCTTATTTCTGATCTATTAGTCGATCCTAAAATAGCATTGGCGAACAATTACTGGATTTCGGTTTTTATTTGAAGTTACTTTGATAGCTGTTAAGAAAATTTAAGATTGTCAGAATTTTATTAACTTTTACGTGATAATGGAAAATGTTGTATTATCTTTCTAAGGTTCACTGCCAAATGTTTCTATAATTTTCAATATTAACATAAGATATATGTCATTAAATCATTCAAAATAATATTTTGTGAATTATTTGTTAATTACAAACATCCAGTCTAAAATCCATCAACCAGACTAATTCTCTAAATCCAGTCCTAAACTTCATAGCTGCACCCTATCTAATCACATTAAGATACCAATCCGGCAACTCGTCAATCATGTCACAACATCAATCAAATTTAACATTAATTGATCAAACATAATATTTCTAATTCTACTAACTTCAAACATGAAATTTGAAATCCATCAATATGACGGATTCTCTAAATCTAAATCCTAAATTTCATCGTTGAATCCTTTCTAATCGCATTAAGATACCAATCCCACTTGTCAAACTAATCAATCAAATAAATCCCAATATACATATCCAAACCTTAATCATTCCACAATATTTTGTTATTTAATTAACATAATGACTTACAGAGTTGTTAACACTAAAACGATTCGATGATATTTTTACTATCCAAATAAAAATACATCACCTAAATCTACGGATCTTAATAAAAACAAAAAGCAAATATAAAACAACTTTCTTAAGATTCGACCATATCCTCAAACTTTCAAAGAAATTGTTAAAAGAGTATAAAAATCTTTCCCATCGAATCAGGACTCCTCACACACACACATAAATGTATGAACCTAATAATAAAAAACAAAATTAACTGAAACTAATGTTAAAATTTCATACCCACCCTTATCCTACAATAAAAAAAACAAACCAGAATTGTTCAATTATGACAATCCTATTTTACGAAAAAGGTTTACACATACGTCGAAATAAGTGCTCGATAAAACCAGAACTAAAAAACAAAAAAGAAAAAGAAACAAATTTTCCAGTTCCACAAAACTCATCCCCCAAATCTGAAACTTTAAAAGATATTGTCCAAGTATAAGAAAAAGGAATGTGTCTCAACCGGCACAATGAGAAATAGGTTCGCTTTTAGTAAACCGTTTTAGTAGCTCTGTCCGCGAAAGGAAAGGAGATCAATAAAACAGTTGGAGAGAAAAAGGACGATTTGAGGGTGGCTCCGGTTTCACGGCGGCGATGCAGGATTGGCAGAGGAGAAGGAGGGAGAGAAGGAATAGGATGTGGGAGAAGGATAAAAGAAGAAGAAGAAGAAGAAGGTTCGAACGAGAGTAGGTACTGTAGACAAGAGGTGCCACAGGAATGAGGAGGAGTAAAGGGGGGTTTAAAGGTATTGGGGGGATGATACCGGGGGGTGAATGGTTGAAGACTACGACACTTGGGTTCAATTTAAATGAAACTCGTATTAACGGTGTGAAATCAGCGAATTCAATTAGGCGCGCTTTTATTAATACAACATGATTAATTAAATAATATTCGCGAGGGTTAGAGAGTAGAACGACGGGAAGGAAAATGGGGATCAGGGGGGGTGGTTTGAGTTAGGTGAAGAGTAAGGGGCTGGGAGGTGGGTAGTATTTGGATCCTCGGCCGAAGCGCAAAGGGTTGTCGAGAGTGCGGCAGATGTTCGTGGCGTCGACCGAATTATTAAATATCGTAAGTTGCATGCTTCTCCCCACACCCTCCCTCTCCTCCTCCTTCTTCTTTTCCTCCTACTTTCTTGAATATCCCACCCAATATTCACCCACCCCCACCTTAACCCAATCCCTTATTATATTACCCTAACTCTCAGCTCTTTTTCTGTATTAATTCTTCCAACAACCCTTAAGTTTTTCTTAAATCCCGTTTATTGGCTTTTAACAGTTTATTTGGTAAAATGAGAGTTACCTCTACCTCGATTCGATACCATTCGATATATAATTTGATTTTATTTTGATTCCACTTTAATTAGTAAAATGTATTTGGTTTGAACTTCTTTCTGATTTTCTTAAGCCATGTTTATTGGGTTCCACTTGCGATGTTTGATTATTGATTATTACGAAAGAAATTGAATTTTTGTTTTGTTTTTCTTTTAAACAAGTAGAAAATATGTGTTATGTTTTCGTGCCTATGTGTGTGTGTGTTTTTGAAGTTAGATCGTTATAAAGAGATTTAAGTTGTAAGTAGATAATTAGGAACGATAATTTTCTAGATGGATATACGGATAAGTTAGGTTATAAATTATAACTCTTGTGCTCTAGCGTTTTAACGAGCTTGTGCTAGCTTTCTTATGATGGATTGTACTACACGTATATTCTCTCATAGTATCAATGTATACTTATGTATATGAATGTGATGTATCACGCATATATATACGCGTATACATGTGTGTATATCATCACGTATATTATTCCCCCTGTGCTATTAATCGAGTACTTGAAACTTCGTATAAGAACTGTCAATCAAAATGAGAGTTATTTGTTTCGTACAATGACTTACTCTTAACGGGGTTGAATTAAACTTTGGGTTATAATATTCTTGATATTAGAACCTGTGTCTTAATTTATTCTTATAAGTAAATATTAATATAGTTTTTATTAATAGAAAATTATTTATTATCACGTTTTGGATATTTCTTAATTTTTGGAACGAGTTAAAAATTTTTTAAAGTATGATCAGTGTTTTCTAAAAATGATATTAATCCAATTTGGATAATATCAATCCAATAATTTGGAAATTATTAATACTAGTTGTAAATAATATTAAGTATTTGATTTATCTGAAGAAAACGAAGGAAGATCATAAAAATACTTTAGGAAAAGAAATTTCTTACAATCGTACACTGGTTCAACGCCTATAAACAAGGTGTTTAATTAGCTCGAATTTAGTAAATCTTGTATAAAAAAGATGAAAGAAGAAGAGTAGGAGTGAAGAAGGGGGTTGGGAAGGGAATGGAAAGAAAAAACAAGCGTTGGATTTGCAAACGTCTTGACAGTATCATTATCCATTTTTTTTTTTTGTCAAACGCAGGAAGTAACTTCCTTCCGACTCTTAGCATCGGAGCTAGAAACGAGACTCGAGCGCGTTGCTAAGGTTTAAACAAACTTTTTCAATGAAGATTATACCCAAGTCCGCTAACTACTCGCCGTTTCCCTTAAGGGTCCTGCCAACTTTTTTCATTCGACTAACTTTACGAAACGTCTGCAGCAGGAGTCGAAAGAGAGTGAGAAAGAGAGAGAAAAAGAAGAAAGAGTACTGAGAAAACTCGAGTATGAGAAAACCGAGCACACAGTATATAGAAACCAAGAACGATTTCTTCTACTATTATTTTCTTTGATACGTTACGTATATTACCGATATTAAAGTATACTTCTATTGGATTCTACATTATTATGTCATTTTTCAACCTAATTTATTTAATTTACAAATATTGGTAAATATTAAATTCGTGGAAAAACTAAATCCAATATTTTTGTTCCAATAAGTTCATACTAATTTTAATGAAATTTTACAATTATTTATTTAAGGCATCAAGAGAACCTTTTATCTTCAGAAGATAATAATTAATACAATTTAAAATATATATATATAATCTTAAATAATATCTTTCTAGGATTTTTGTAATAAACGTATTAAAACCTCTGGTAATAAATATAAATAATGTACAACATAGAAATGATATTATTTATAATAAATATGTGGGTATTACAGAATGATAATTCATATAATTATATACCATCATAATGTAATGATTCTCTATCAATAAATTGTATACATAATTCCAATCATCTCAATAATTACTCTAACAAGTATTTAGATAATCTCTTATTTTATCTAAACAGATAATTATAGACACAGTATGAAACAATATTACTTATCATAAACGTGTAGACAAACCTTTTATTATAAACCATAGACACACCTGCATGTTCGTAGAAAAAAATTCTTATACATTATTCTTAATAAAGTAGAATTGTAATCGAAATAAGATCTCCTATGTTACAAGAGCTACTGTTAAGGAATATAATTATTTGATCAAAGTGTATAATTACCCACATACTTACTACAAAAGATATAGTTGATACCCATATATAAAATATATGAAATATACAAACTAGTTTAAAAATTCTTCCAGGTAATAAACTTCATTCTTAATGTAAAGAAATCGTTATCCAAATAACAATTCCATAATTCTTGTGTACCAGTAGCAATAAAGAATATAATTCTTTTGACAATACAAATAATTACCCACATATTATCACCCATATCTACTATTGGATACGTGTACTACAATTTACATAATAATATACCCTAAACACAATAAATTTTCATTCTAATATATTGAAATTATATTATCCAAGTAAGATCTTCACAGTTACCTACCAATGTAAAAAACAAAAAGAAAAAATCAACATGATTAATTCATCATATATTTTTTTAAATGGCAAACCTATATAAACACATATTAATATTAAATAATCTCAAACCAACCTTCCTTTTCATATGATTTAAATAGAACACACCAACACAATTACTAATCAAAACTTCATATTTTCTTTCATTTTTAATACCACAGAAATCATTATTCTAAGTAAAGATCAACACATTGATAAAGAAATAATACAGCAATCATAATTATGTTAACTTCGTGAAAAGTTTATGCTTCAAATCTCAAACAATCATTCAAACATTCGACACGGTGCTGCTCACGAATACGACTCACGCTAACCTTGATTAAAATTCTTCATTTACCTATTATCATATTCTCCATTCTTTATAATATCATATAAACTGAAGGATGAATCAGAAGTGGCGTCAGGAGCAAATGCCAGGAGCCCTGATGATGTACTCACCAGAATAGGCTCTCGATAACTTTGCGATTTATCGCTCGTTAGTCTTCAAGGAATCTTCCTTTCGAGTTCCTCCTCCTCCCAATCCCCCAACCAACATCTTACCATGAACCACAACTTCCTTTTCTTATACTCAATCCAAGTGTCGATGTTCCCGAAGCATAATGACGTAGGAACCAAGAGTAAAAGGAATGTTATTTCTTATTCAATCGTCATGCAAAAAGGCGTCCAAGTAAAATCCTGGACACCGAACAACGTTCAACGGCGCCTCCGTAATTGGTGCGTCATTCTTCGATACGTCAAAATACACTAACAGAATAAAGGATAATAGAATGAGCTAAAAATAAGAAAGGAAGGAAGGAAGGAAAGGGAGGAAGGGGGTTAGGAAGAGTAGGAAGGAAGGAAGGAAGATGTTGAAAGAAACTGATTAGCAACGCGTGGACCTGTCGAACTCGTACGATAAGTCCGGACACCTATAACAGTGAGGTAACTAAGTGACTCGGTGAGTAAGAGTACAAAATAAAAAGTAAAAAATATAAAAAAAGAATGGTAGAAGAGAAGAAGAAGGAGGAGGAAGAAGAAGAAGAAGAAGAAGAATAAGAAAATCCTCGGAGTCCTCTACTCCGAGGATCTCTCGCATCGTTTGACGTTCATTCAAGGCAAGCATTCGAGGCAGCCTCTTTTCAGCACTGAGGATAGAATAAGGAGCCCTACAATAGGGGCCGTGACGCAGACACCGTAGATAATTGAACGTTTCAGTGGCTGCCTGCCAGGAGTAATAACGGTATACATACATGCATACACCTGATTGCGAGGGATCAGACACTTCTCTACAGAATATCCAACCAAAGTTTAATTTATATATATATGTATCTGTGTGTGTGTGTGTGTGTTAGTCTGTGTATGAATGTATAATTTTATAGAACGTTTGTTGACGTATATGTATACGTGTGTGTTACTTGGTGAATTTATATATATATAGGAAGATGTATATGTATATGAATATATGTGTGTTACTTGATGGGTTTGTATAAATGAGAATATGTAATATTATGGTGCATTTATGAGTTATGTGTATGTGTGTATTGAAGTATGTAATATTGTAGTTTTCTTTGTATGCACTTTACGTGTGATTGTGTTGTATGAATGTAGATGTAATATTATGGTATGTTTAAGTGTATGAGTGGTAACATTTAAGACGGGAAATGCTAACTCCTCGTCTCTCCCACTTTCTTTCAGGACCCCTCTCAACCATTCTCCTCCTCTTTCTTCTCCTCCTCCTCCTCCTCCTTCTCCTCACCGAAACGTCTTCATTATCTACTGACAAGCCCGTCGACTTTCGAATGGAAACAACATACGGTGAGTTCGTTGGTCGAACCACGAATCTAATATGTGTGTGTGGCTGTATGTTTGTGTATTTGTGTTGGTTAGTGAATTATTTTTTGTTTAATAATACATGTGTCTTTTTTTTTTTAGATGAATTAATAAATAAAATTGATAAATAAATGCATAAAGATGAAACCATTTGTTTGGATTATTAATACCAGCATAAATAAATCCAACATTTTCAAAATCTAATTATTACATTAAACTACGTTCCTAACATAAACCTCATCAATATTCTGAAAACCTAATTGTCACGATAAACCCCATTCCTAATAACATCATAAATCTCATCAACGTTACCAACAAATAAAACAATAAGTTACCCTATAAAATCTGATTATTCTTCTTAAACTCACCAATTAATAACTCATCCAAATACAATAAACCATTTCTAAAAACCATACTAATCCTGATACTCCCAGCCCTTTAACAACAAAATCCTCAACAATTCAACACGAAACCATTTCCACGCGAATAATTTCTGTTAATATCAGTGATCTGTGGTCTCTTAGAGTGGGGATAAGTTATTGGAGTGAGCGGAGTGGGGTTTAAAAGAAGAGAGAGTATAGGGTATGGGTTGTGAGGTATGTGATGGGGGAAAGATAGCAATGGGCAAAAGTGGTGGGGGAGGAGGGAATCGCATTTAATTTCGGCTTTCCGTAGCCGCAGGAAACGACAAACATTTTGATCAAACATTTGACAAACACTCGTCATCCGGAGCGAGAGCTCGCTTCGAACGAAACGGCTTCCTCGCGCTTTGACAAATACCAACGAAAGCGAGACGAGAAAGAGAGAGGAATGAGAGAGGAATGAGAGAGAAGGAAAAAAGAAAAAGAATCCGCTAGCTGGCTTGTTTTGCTACTGTCTGTGCACCAAAGTTCGTTCGGCTGCATACCTCGGGGCGTTTCGTTCAAAACCTCTCTTCCTTCTTTTCCTTTTTTTCTTTTTTTCTTTTTTTTCCTCATTGTTCTTTGTAATCCGTTGGTGGTTCGGTGGTATTCGCTCTTTCCTTGCACTGTGTAATGTAATCATTCCCTAAAAGTATCCTAGTTTTTACTTGATATCCTTTGTCGTCTCTCTTTCTCTCTCTCTCTCTCTCTATTGAAATTTTTATTGGAATGAAAAATTTCAAGTTATTTGTTTCCATAAAAGTAACCGAAATTTTATTACTCTAAATGATATATAATATAATACGATAAGTTGAAAGGGTTCATTTGTTTAATAATGTTTGTCGATTTAATTTGTAAATTAAATAATGGAATTTAATAATTTCAAGATATTTGATGTTATAAAAATAACCAACGTGAGGAAGAAGAAAAAAAATAAAACGAAAATTTACTAGTCTAAGTATTCCGCGAAATTAAAAAAAAAGTAATCTTACTTTTTGATCACACCTAGTATATATTTGAACTATACGAACGGTGTTTATAACCGAATAAAATAAAAGTTAGTTTATTAGAATACCTATCAATTAAAACCGATAGCCTATAATACTAATCGTTCAAACTTTCACAACACCACAATGCGAAACTTCGAAGCTTTGAAAGATCCCAATGTATCCTGAAGCTAAATGGAAACGTCAGGATGTTCGTGTAAGTGGCTTGTCTAACATTTTGATTAACACGTCTTAGTAGGCGAGACCCGAACCCTTAAACTTAGCTTCGAATGGACCGCCAAAACGCGAAAGGTGCTTACATATATATACTGGGTGTACTTATTAACTTTATCAAATATTTCCATAATTTTGTAATTCGTCTAAAATATATTTCATTCCAAGAAACACATCAGAACGAGATTAGAAATTCATTGTTTATCATGATTATTCGTTTAAGAAATCTTAAGATCATAGAAGTATTTTTTTAAATAAAATTTTAGGATTTCTTTACCTCACGAATATATTTCACGCGTGATACTGAATCGTATTAATGATTTGTACCACTGATTTTTGCACGATACGTGTTTTTGTAATCTTGGAAATAAAATGATATCTATCCTCATGCTCATTAACAAACGATTCTTCTAATAATTTCGTCTAACTTTAACCCAAAAAATAAATGACTCGTTGCAGTAGCAGGGAACACTGACAACACTTTACAAAACATTTAGAAAATTATTTTCCTAACTTTTTATAACCCAATACACTTTTGTTCGAAATAATTAATTTATAAAAACTGAAATTTAGTATAAAAAAAAAAATATCGACGACTTTGAAATGTGTTACTTAAAATAATCATGGAAACAAAAATGCAATATAAACATTTGATTCAACGTTATTGTAAACGTCATTTAACTGAGTTTTCAGTGAAACAATCTACCTTAGTTTCGATTATTTATTAAAAAGAAAATTGATATGAAATTATTTAACGGGATAAAATAAATCGGATACACCCTGTATATATCCTTGGGGGCCGATCGTTATTATATCGTATCTACAGCACGTATACCATAGTATTAGCTTGTCGAGTAAGAAAAGGCGGGTCTGTCAGTCACTGATTCTGAGTTCTGCCCAGTCAAACCAAAAGACTGACTGACTGTTTTTCTGAAGGGAGGATTTAGCTAACATAAATGTGTAAGTAACCTATGCAACAGCCATCACGAACAACGTGAATCGATCTGTTAAAAACATGTTTACACGCTTACCACCATTCCATTCTTCTATCTTCTTATTCTTCTTTATTTTATATCTTTTATTTTCTTCTCAACATCTTTTTCTTTTCTTTACTCCTTGTACATTAAACGCCCTTTAGTGGTGTCTATCCAACAACGAAATTGGACGGGTTAACCTTAGGACTCTACTATTTGCTTTTATAAAAACAACTTTAGATTCTTGTATTAACGTTCTTTGCTACGAGATTCTATTTTAATCTGGATTTCTTTTTATTACGATTCGTATTTCTCTGAGTAAAGTAGGTGTGTAAAAGAGGAGTTTTTATAAGACGTTTGTTAAATTTTTCGAATAACCATTTGAATAATTTTCTTAATCATCTTTTTAAACTATTATCTCAACAAAAATTTATTTTAATAACAAATTTTTCCTTGTTATTTTATTAAATATATTTTCAAATACCTTACCCTCGACATGTTAGGTTGTCAAGTATGAAATTGAGCGAATTTCAATTCAATTATGTGCATTTTTTTTGCTCCATTTTATACTTTACAACCTAATAAATATATTTATATCAGTAATATCATTTAAATAAATTATTATATATATATATATATATTGTTATTTATAGATATATATACCTGTTTATTATTTATTAGAAAAATATAGGAATCGATCTAAGCAATAAATTTGCATCGATGGCTCTCTCGAGAAAGAGAGAGAGAATCGGAGTGGTCGGTGGAATGATGGGGTGAGGGAGGGATGTTGGTACG